>JAZHYW010010773.1:0-74761 GCA_037355805.1 Ixodes ricinus | reverse complement strand
ACGTATTGCTTATTACCATTTTAACTTTATTTTATTTGAATATATTTATCAGTCATTACCGTCACTTTATCATTATCGTCGAATCATGCCGTCCGGACGATGTGGACGTTTGTTGTCTCAGAAGATTTTTCAATATTAGAGACTGTGGTCTATTAAAAGCTAAATAACGAACGAACAACTAAAAATAACTACCGTATTATCGAGACATTAAAGTATTGTTGAAAAGCAGCTCTTTATATTTGACATTAACTTTATGATTGTAAGATACATAAAAAGAAAGTTATAAGCCGTCAAAAAAGCACCAAAACGTCATGCACGGTGGGGTTGCACCTTAATTGATTGTGGTCTTTCGGAACAACATTTTTCCAACGAATTTTCGGGGACACAAACGCTGATCATACAGTTAAAGTATGTCTAACTTCTGACGTCGAACTACTCCCAAATGCAACCACCCTCGTTAAAATACTTCCGTCAACAAATATCGCTGCGAGAGGTTCTTTTTGAAGTTACCAGTTCACCTCTACGGCCAAAAAGATTACTTCTTATACGCCGTATCCACTATCGAAAATAGACCCGTTTGGCTAGCTGTTTATAGTATACCAATCCACATGTTGGTAGCTCTGCGAAAAGGTAGTCACTCGGATTAGCAGAGAAAGGGCGTTTACCAGGCACTACCTAATAACGCACCAGCATCACCTGCGCAACTTGCGAACGGACCCTGAGTATTTCACCACCCTCTTTGCTACTAGAACCATGCTCTCACTCCGGAGCCAAAACAACGGGAAAGGCTTTTCTCTATGCTGTGAAGTTCCCCCAATGTTTTTGATAGATCCCCTACAACATTTGTACATCGCTCCCAAACAAACTTCCGCAACTTCAAAAGACACTGAAGAGATTGTTCGCCATAGACCACATCAATCAATCAATCATCAATCATTTTTTTTCACAGTCGAATCTCCTTATCAGAAGGAAAGACATCGAAAGTCATGCAGCCGAAATGCTGTCACAAGGTATTATTCAACCATCTTCAAGTGATTGCTCATCATCCGTCGTCCTAGTTAAGACGCAAGCTTGCCGGCTTTGTGAAGATTATAGAAATTTAAACAAATTTACGAAATAGGACGTCTGTCAGATGCCCTGCATAGGTGACGCTTTGGATACATTGTGCAGGTTGCTCTTTCTTTTTCGTTCTTGGATCTGCGATCTGGTTATTGGCAGATACCGGTGGCCGCACATGGGCAAACCAGAAGCAGCTTTTACCACGCCGGATGTTTTATATGAATTTAACGTAATGCTTTCGCGCTCTGTAACGCACCGGCTACCTTTGAAGGCATAATTGACTGAAGAAGAGATCACACTGCATGCATTTCCGAGAGACATACATCGGCCGCATGTTGCACCTAGTAAACAAGTTCCACTCATGTTCTAGACAAGTACGTACTTTGTGCTCGACGTTTACTTCTACTTGGTACACAAACCAGATCGTATTCTTTAGACGGCACGCATCTTTAGCCTGGAGAGCGTCTGATGATTCAACGACCTCGGTGTCTGAACCTTCAGCAATGCGATCGGGCGTGTCGTATTCTAGCAATCCTAATTTCTGCAAGCGTTCTAAAATTTTTTTCAGAACTTGATAGCTTGTTTTGCGCCCAGTATAGCCCTGTATCATCGGACTGACGGCATGCACTTGTACACTGGCTTGCACTGCGCAACGCTTTACATCATTGACCTCCATCACGTCGATCCACTGACTCTTCGTCTTCAAATTTTACAGCACGCAAACTGAACCAACGGTGCACGCGATAAACAGCTAGTGGAACTGAAACTTCGTTTTCGACAATCACTCGTAGGAAGAGCAGAATAAAAAAATCGTAGGCACGGTCGCGGAGAGCACGAGGAGTGAAACTCACGTGACTTCCGGTGAACCCACTCTTAGTGACGTAGGTCGATGCCTCCCTTCTGACCGCCCCAACACCTTGAGGTACACTGTTACGTCACAGTGCACGGCGGGAACTTTGAATTGAACCTCGTATTTCCTGTTCATTAAAAAAACACCGCGTAATCAATATCGTGAAAATATTCTGCCGAGCGTCCTGATATGCCGCTTCAACGCTTAGCATGAAAAAAATATTTTTTTTGGCGTGTCAGAGGTTTATAAGTGGAAAACGTGTTTATGTTAATTGGACGACATAATAATTTTCTATAGGAAACTTCGACGGTCACTTCACCTTACTTTCAGAGGATACTTTGTGTCTCCGAAACGCAGGTCTCAAGTTCAACACCAAAAATGTCAATTTTCTGCTGAGGAGGTTAACTTTTCGGTCACTTTGAAGATGCCATAGGCATCAGCTTAGATCCTGACAAAATTCTAGCAGTGGCCGACTTCCCCAAGCCCGAAAACATTAAACAACTTCAATATTTTATTGGCCTTTGCTCATGCTGTCCTCCCTTTTTCGTGACTTCGGAGAAATCACCAGCCCCCTCCATCACTTACCACAAAACTGCACATTGCTTCAATGGTACAATCAATATCATACATTTACTTAACTGACAACTCCGCCAATTTTATGCCGCTTTGACCCTTCTGCTACCACTATTACTCAAATTGATGCAAGCGGCTTTGGCCTTGGCGCTGTGCTATTACAATTACTAAAATATTGCCCGAACGAACAAGATATCTCTTATGCGAGCGGGTCCTCGACCGAACCTGAGCGGAACTATTCGACCACGAAGCGCGAAGCTCCTTGCCGTAGCCTGTGCTATCAGAAAATACCGATCATAGCTCTATGCAAGACACTTTGAAGTGGTAACCGACCACCACGCTTCGTGCTGGCTTGCATTCCTTAAGGACCTAACCGGACGCCCCGGACGATGGGCGCTAAAAACTCCAGGAGTATCATTTTATTGTCGTCTACAAAAGTAGTCGAAAACATCAAGAACGCTTAATAGGCACTCTCCCGATGTCCGCTTTCCCTTAACACTACTACACTTTCACCTGACACAAACACCACGGCCTCAATCACTTCTATTCAACGCGAGACTTTGCCTTCCGAGCAGCGTGCAGAATCCGTCATAAGTTAGATAGTCTCCCTCTTGAATGGCACCAATCCCGTCCAGAAATCGACGTTTGCGAATAAAACTCAACAATTTTCTTGTATGATGACGGGATGCTGTTTCGTCGAAATTGTATTGATCCGCAAGGCTCTGTTGCCATACCTCGACACCTCCCACAAAAGCAGACATACTTCTAAGTAACGCTAATTTACAAAATTGCCTGAAAATGCGCTGAAAAGAGCCAAAACGGGCATATTTCTGCCACATTTACTAAAAATCTACAACGTTTTCCGCCGGAAAGGTAACAGCCATGCAGACCTTCATTACGTATGCCTGTGGAGCACCCAAAAAATCAACAGTCTCGTGCGTCCCTGAAGCTTAGGTTTGTGTATCGAAGTTTACCCATTCATTGACGAGCGGCTGAATATACTCTAGGGGCGAACGGAGTATTTAGCCCCGAGAAGTTCGCGTGGCGCCCCCTTACGGCGAACCGGGGTGACGTCACGGCGAGGAGAGAATTTTTCCCCGACTCGCCCCGCTCGCCCTGTGGAGGCTGTGACGACGCTAGCTGTCGGCGCGCTCGTTTCTATTGAATTTTTTTTCCGTGTTTTTCGTAGGAAGTGTAAATTTTTATATGTGGCTTTATTGAGGTATGGCCCGTAGCTACAGGCGAAACTTCAACCAACATTTTAAGCCTGGTTGACAGGGCAGGCAACGCATGAATCACAGCTGGTATATGAAAATAAAGAAATATGGCCACAATTGCAGGAGCATCACTATAGATTTACATCTCACTACAATAAATGCTGCTGATGGTCTGAATGAATTGGCAGGTTATGTATACTATATTGTTTTTGTATCTCTGTTTATAAACAAGATCGCCGAAGCAGAAAAGCTGCATGCCTGCTCGAGCAACATGCTCAAATACAGTCTGGGCCATGGGGAGAGAATCACAAGTAAGACAGCCCAAGTGCAGGGGCAAAGTAAAAAAAAAAAAAAAAGGAACATTTATTTATATACATTGCTCGCATTTGACCTTTGCTGGATTCGGATAGTTTTTCAATGGACTACACGGGTGGTATCTGTGGACTTGTTTATATCAACCCTCAAGTAATGTATAACAAACGTAAGCGAAGGTGTCTAGCTCGTTATTAGTCCCTTAAGCCCTAAAATTGAGATTTTACCTGAATCGAATAGTCCTGAAGCTAAAATACCATAAGCTTTTCTCACGCAGACTGTCACCCTTCGCAGGTTCCACATTTTCTGCTACTAGTGCTGCATCTACCACTGGACAGCCGTTCGAATGCTTGCTTTTACTCCCTATTTTCCTCTGTTGTCAGAGAATCCAGCTGTAGGGAGTCTGGAGGCTAAAGAAGCTTTTGGGTACCTGTAGCAGTGTCTCTTTTAATCTGAAATGATAATTCCGACCGACCGTGCATTTGTCCGTAATGCTTCACACCGGACTAAAGACTGTCAGGAAAAGTATAAGCATCTCCAACATTACGGTACTATAGCAGAGCATATTTTGGGCAGTTCAAGCCATATCATACAGGCAACAGGGGGCAATTCGGCCGTTTTGCTGCTACCATGCAAGCTAATTTCCAGTAATTGCGCCTCCTCTGAGAAATATGCCTGCATACGTGTACAAACTATATACTGAATCGTCACGGCCCATTTTATGTAAAAAACTAACTGTTCCGCGAGCACTGCCAAACACAATTCAGACGCGGGGCCTTCGCCATCTGCCCGAACTCAGCGCATGCAGAGTGGAAGCGCAGAGTCGGGGTCGCGAGCTAATCTGCCGACCACCCAAAGCGCCCATGATAGAGAATTCCAGCTTCAAACGCCTCGACCAGCGGGATGTAATATCGTCTAAATCGCTGAACGTGCAAAAGGACAGAGATTCCAGCGTCTGAAACACTTGCGCCACCGCTTCACCGACCCCTCGCAAGATTGCCTTGTTTCGTGTGGACGGACGGGGAGGTTCATCGGTCGGAATCGCCTCCCGCCCGGTAGCTTTCCGGGATTTGTAACCCAATCTTTAAAGGTAAAAAGGACAAGTAGGCTTATAAAATGGGCCGGAAGCACGTCAATATCGGCTCAACTCGATCGTCTCGGTACACCGGGTAAACGGATGTCCCGCTCCTCGAAGAGCTTGCGGCACACAACGCCAGACCAGGAAACCGGTGCCGGGAAGCGCGCCGATGTCGAGATCGCTGGGCGGCGTCCTCCGCCTGACGTCACGGTACCTCACTCAACCGGGGCGTGGCGACCGCAGCGACGCTTGTCGTTCAGCTCTCCGGGGCTAATGGCGCGAGCGCATCAAGACAGTGGCGGAACTGGATGTGACGGCGCCCGTCGGCGAACGAGGCTTTCGCGCCCCTCAGAGCCCGCTCGGCAAATGCAACTTCGCGCCCCTCGCGTAGCCCCGCTGCCGTTTTTTTCCATAGAGCACATGTTGGGTGAACTCGGCTTGGCACCCCCTCCCAAGTGGCGCCCGGGAACGCCTTGTACCCCCCTGCCCCCCCCCCCCCCCCCTGGTCCCCGCCACTGCGCTAGAGTGTTTCGTGATTTCCCCGCTGCGAGAGGGCGAGCAAAGAGCTGGAGAAACGAGTCCAAAGTGCGCGCATGCACGTTCAGACCTCTGCGACTTCCGGTCGCTCCAACCAACTTGCGACACGTGACAAGCGAGAAGCGACGTTCACACTGGTGGCAATCGGCGAGCCGTTCCGCAGAGTTGCTTCTCAGGAACTTTGGGGAGCCGCCGTCGATACCGTCCTCCCCGCTACTGGCTCCCCTATTCGCAACTTTCGCGACCTATAGGTACGGTGTACTAGAATACTTGGGTAGTGTTGGGACCGGAGGGGCTCGCCTGAAGCGCGTGGTATTGATCGCGACAGGTGTCGACACCGGCGCGTTATCCGGAAGGTGTGCGCATGCGCGGCTGCACGCGCGAAAATATGAATCTTTGGTGCCGCTTGGGTGGAGTGCACATAGGATTTCTGATACAGCTACGACCTGCCAGCGGTCGTACCGCGGCATCAATTACGCTGCGGCACGATCGTTAGCAACATGATGCTTCAATGTATTGGACGATACAAGCTGCATTACCCTTCCTTTACATAAAAACAATTGCGACTTTAAAGAAGCGGATTGCAAGTTGTTTCAGCGTAGAATTAGCTGCGATTTTCGGTTTGTCGGATGGTGAGCATTTTAAATGAAATGCCCGTTTCCTTGGTCGCAGAGGCCGAACATTAGATATTTGAAAGGGATATCTAAAACTCGGAAGCAGTTTTTTTTCTTTTCTTATTTTATAATGGAACGAAGCGGCACATACTAAAGTCCGAGATTGTTTTAGTATGTTTTTAATACCCCAGGTTAACTTCTCTGTCTTCTTTTCTGCCCGTCTTCTTTTTCTTGACCTTAATCAGCTCGCTTCACTTGTCACTCATTTTTGTGTTCATTTGTGCGACGAACCACCTAAGCGACGGTCGCCAAGGGGTGAGAATCTTTTATTTCTTCATGGCTGCCACGACCATCCGAGGACCGTGCACCCCACGTTCACTTGTAAGAAATGGCTTATAAGCCATGACAATTTTTATCACGCGTTTTAACATTGAACTTAAGTCCAAAAACTGAGACAACGTGGGCTGAACAAGTAATGCTTTATAAGATTCAAAGAAAACAAGCAACTATTTCACATCATTTTGAGCAGAAAACATGAGCACACGTAGATCAGGCAAGGAAAAAGTTGTAATAGTTTACAGCACGGCATTGAAATAATGGTTACAATGTGCAGCACATACATGGTTACAATATGCAGCTCTGAAGGTATACTTGGCATACCACATCAGGTAAGTTGAAGAAACAAATGAACACCCCCCCTTTCGATGCTGATCTTGTTAGACTTCGGCTCAAGAGCAGTCTCCAAATAAGCAACACCGTCGAAGTTGCTGAACTTGTGAACAGCCCAGTAGGGAGTTGGCATATTCAGGAGCCTAGTGCGTCACGATCGATGCCTTGTGGGATCACGGCAGGAGCTTCGCTGTTCACCACTGGTGACAACGGGTCAGTTTCCCGAGCGAGCCCCGAACGCTTTGCAACGATGGGCTTTGGTGAACTTGCCTTCCGCTTCCTTTCCTCTCGTCCTGCGGGAAGGTCATCACTCAGGTCCTGGGGTACATTTGGCAGCAGAGTCGGTACCGCGTCTGGCGTAAGCGCTGGGTGTCCACGAGGGATCCTCACTTCCTTTCCGCCGATGATGTGGACGTAGTCTCGAAGGATGAAGCGGGGCTCGAAGTGCAGCTCGCAGACAGCGCTTGTTTCTTCAAGACGCTTGTCCGATCGCTGCAGATTCTTCTCCCAAAGATCTCTTTTGGCTCTGTCCTTTGGAACGCCGAAAAGGGACGCCGTTTCCACTCCTTTCACTCGGATGAGGCCCGTTTTGCAACCAGGTGCAGAGCAAGAGTTCTGTCGCTGTTTCGCCGGCGGCATTTCGGCACAACCCTACGCGTTCACCATCCGCAAAATCAGAACACAAGATTCAAAGCATACTACGATCGAACACACGGAACTATGAAATCGTGGTCCCGACACGCGCACCGCTCGAAGTGAAAAACACACGGAACTATACTCTGTTTCACCTTGTGTCGTACCGCAGGAAAGGCTACGAGCGCGAGCTCCTCGCTCTAGGGCACATCTCGGCGGCACGAGCTCTCGTGCACCAAGAGCAGCTGCCAACGCTATGAGCTCGCGCTTCTAGCCTTCGCTGCGGTACAACATAAGGTGAAACCGAGTGTATAAAATCGTGGTACCGACACGTGCGCCGCAAAAAGTAAAAAAAAAAAAGGCGGGCTGCGCGATTTTTTCCGGATAACTCGACTACAGCGCCGCCACGAACTGTCAATACACGCGCCCTCACGAGCTCCCGTTGCCGAGCCGCTCCGGTCCCAACACTACCCAAGTATTCTAGTACGCTGTACTATGGGGGTGCGCAGTGGCGCTTAAAAAAAGGCCGTCATCTGGATGATCGTCGTAGAGCAGCAGGTACGAGGTTTTGCTGCGACGCCTAGGTAATTCTAGTTGCTGTATATACGGTCAGTATTAGAGCATTAGTGTATTTTATGGCGAAGCTGTTTATGGCTAGAGTTCTGTGCATTATTACTCTGCCTCAACAATAACCAGAGAGGGCTCGCACCGCCTCTCTTTATTGTCGTTCCAAGCGCGCGTGCCTGGTTTTCCTTCCTTCCGCCGAGTGGCGGTCCTGTCGCGCGTGTCTAATTTCCGCCGGCTCCTCGTGCAGCGATTATCCTTGACATGTGTCTGCGTACCCTTCTTGCACATGGTACGCACACATCGTCGTGCGTACCATGTCCGTGCGGACTCATCGATCAAGACAATAAATGTGTTCTGTACTTTTGTTCAAATTTCTGTGTCACGTCTGTGTCGTGTGCTAAACAGCTCCGCTGGTCATCCACATAGAGTAGAATGTTTTCATGACAGGAAGGCGTACACAAGTGCATTTGTATTGAAGCCGATCATCCAAGAGCTAGGGCGCGATTCCTGACACCGTGGTACCACGATCGCTGAGAGTTGCGAATAATCTGCTTCATACTTAGTGTAAAACGCTGTAAAAGCTGGTGACGCGAGCATGAGGTTTGATCTTATGGATCATTTGCACGTGTTCTCGCGCAACAGAAACCATAAATGAAGCCACGGGCTTGTAAAGAAACTGGTCCATAGTAAAAAATCTTTTATACATAAGAAATATCTATCTCCAATAAAGGCCTATATTCACGCCTATAATAAGAACCTTATAAAAACATGTAAAAACAATAGAAGACTATATAAAAAGTTATAACAAACTTCTTATGACTTCTTATATAATCTTATATTACTCTTATATGTTCTTATAAAGTTCTTGTATGTTCTTCAATAATCTTATTTGTTCATGTGCGTTTATTGGACATGGAAATGTCGTAGACATTCAAGATTTTTACTAGTGGTATATATTCCTATTAAGGGATCCTGCATAAATTTCATTTGGTGTTTTTGGATACATGATCTTGGGTAGTATATAGGACCCATACCCACATACAGGATGATGTATAGGTATAAAGGATTCATACCCACACAGGATCCTGTATAAATATACAGCATCCATACCTACCTAAAGGATTCGGTATAGGTACAGAATACTCTTACCAACACACGGGATCGTATATACTGTATAAGTATGCACGATCCATAACCACTTAAGGATCCTGTATAGGTATACAGGATCCATAAATCAACTAGATATCCTGTATTTGCATACAGGGACCATTAGAGCGACAGTTTTTATGTGGAAATGACCAGTGGAAATGACGTCCGTTATTGATGTAGTTGTATTAGTTGTCGGTGCTGATGTTGCAGTTTGCGGTGTGGGGCGTCCGTCGTCGACGTTGCTCAATTCTTGAACAGGATCGCCCGCCACAGCATTCATTGACCTGCTCTATACTTGAAATTTTCTTAGTGCTTGACGCCCACTCAAAACGAAGTGAGTTCGATAAAATATATGCATAAAGCGACAATATGGTAGAGACGATTTTGCCTGTAACGGCTGCTATAGGAAGTACCATTCATTAAATTTAAATACGAAAAAACGAAGTATATACTATTTGCACCTAAATATAAACGCGACAGTACCAACTTAGTTACACATTTTAAAGATGAAATTATGGAACAAGTTCACGAACAAAAATTTTCGGGAGTTTGGTTTAATCAAGAGCTGAATTGGAACACACACGTGAATAAATTAAGTTCCGAGCTTTCACGGTCAGTTGGATGTCATATAAAATAGGGAACCTTATACCAACATGGTTAAAGAAAAACTTATATTATCGCTCTTTTATCAGGTCAAGAAGACTTCTTTGTAAATATATTAGTCAAATCAAGGTTCCATTAGCCACACTGGAAAATGCCGCCTGTTTATAGATTGTCATCTCACCAGTTATAAATTTTCTGTTTTTTTCAATCATGTATGATGAATATTGATTTAAAGAAAACAAAGCATAGATCATGACAAAAATATACTTCATCAAGAGGAGGCTTCCCTGACCGCCGTCTGTTTGTTTTTCATTTTACCCGTTCGTAAAGTCTGAATAATATTACAAGATCAGTGGTTAGATTTAATAATGAAGACGGTAATGGAAGTGATTCCGTGGCACTCATGGTGGGCAGTGATAACCCTTTATCATTTGAATTTGTATGTAATAACTAGTTGTTTTCTGGTATATTCTAAGAATGAATATTTTGTTTATTACTAAGCATGTAAACTCTGTAAACTGTGTGCTGCTGGAAAATAAATAAGAATAGAGAATCAGTCTGTCTTTAATCTGTTCCATCTTAATGGATTCTGAAAATAAATATTCATTCAATTCAATTCAATTCACTATCTGTCTGCTCCATGGTTACAAGATTATGAAGCTCTATTTGATTCATAAGGGCAGAGAATTTTCTCCTTGCCTCAAGAAAGTGTATTGTCCTTATTACCGTTTTCTGCCTTCTTGTGTGACTTCGCACAAAATGTAATACAGGAAATGGCTTTCTGTATGCCTTCCCACAAAAAGGCATACAGGAAATGCCTTTTCGTAAGACTTCCTGTATGAATTTATATGAAATTTTCCAATGGGGTCGGGTTCGTGTTTCTGCTGCTTTAGCATTTTCGTTGTCGCACAGCTCCTCGTGCGTAATTTTCGGCCAAGAGAAAGACTCGTGATATTGTGCTTGGTCTTTCGGAAGCGTACAATGAAAGAACAATCGCTACATTGGGGCTCACTCACTCGAGTTTCTGCGGTACAATATACGTACCTGCGAAGTCAAAAGTCACGGATTTGCTATCAGATCGAGTTCATTTTGGGCTCTCGTTCAAACAGGGATGCTGCTTGTTATAAAGAAATTAGTACAATTTAATAGCGCTGATCAGAGCCACCGTAGAGACCTCCGTGGCTGCTTTATCCATGCCCTCTACCGCGAACCAACGTTACATATAGCAAATCTAGTAACGTTGCCGCGAATGGACGGGCATGTTTGTTGCAACTCCCACAGAAGTGCCGGATGTCCGAGGCGCCGATGACTGCTTCAGCAGCCCGGTGACTCTGCGACCGGTCCGAAAAATCGATCCGGAAGCGACTGCCCCGTCGCTCGTGCGACAAAAAGCTGTCGCGCGACCGTTGGAATTTGCAAGAGCGCACATTTGAAAGCAGTTGTTTTGTGCTCCAGATGCGGGTTGCCTTTTCTGAGATGCAAATACGCAAGGATTGATATATTTGTACTTGCCTATCCAGAAACTTCCCCCGGCTGTTCCAAATCCACGCTCATAATCTTCAAAGTTTCTTTCAAAGAAACTGTTCATTATTTTCGTTTTCGCTCTGACGTTGAATCACCTGGAAGTCGATAGATGAGTCAGCGCGAAGGGAATCAGAATGTACCCGCATTTCTCCCGCCGGGCTGGGGTAGCAGCTATTCTCCGTCTCACTAAAACCGTGCAGCACAGCCAAGGCTACAGAAGAGAGAGTGTATCCCGACCTGTTCAAGAGGAGGGAAAGGAGAAAAGGAGGATCCCAGCCCTTCTCTACCGTTCCTCCTTTCCTCCTCTTGAACAGGTTGACATACGCTCTCTCCCCTCTAGCTTTGGCTGTACTGCACGGTTTTAGTGAGACGGAGTATAGACACGTTTCACGGTAATGTTGGCAAACGGCGAAGCCTACGGTCCCAGTGAGCCAATTAGCGCGTCGGAGAGAGACACGTGACTTTGCTCTATCTCACCAGTTGCGCTGTCACCTCAAGAAAAAAAAAGGAAGTTTTGTGCATTGTTCATACGCCGCGCAAAGTTCTTACAAGATTTGATCGTCAGAGGCAGAAGCGACGCTTTTGGTGCTTGAAGCGTGCACGTCTTGATAAGATAATGTACACATAATCTTAAATGCGCCTCCATATATTGTAATTCTCCACAGAAAGGGGCAAATGAAAAATACTCCGAAAAAGGCCAGATTTTTTTTTTTGTTACAACGGGGTGTTTTTACGTCAGATCGTACAATGATGGTCTGGGTCATATGTGTGTATGTTTGTACGTAACATATATATATAGTAGAAAGCCATGTTCTTGGGAGGCGCATTCAGATATGTGAGGACGCCGTAGCTAATTTTCTTCCGGAGATATAAAATTTCGAAGCTCGAGGCGTGGGAAGGTTTCGCTATGGTATATTGCACAGCCGTAAACTTCACACCGAAGCATGCACGTAGTATAAACTTTTTCAATTTATTTTATGAGAGGTTTACGACGTGTACACTGAACATTAAAAGTTAAAATGAAAGAGTTCCACAAAAGAAAAAGTTACCAAACAGGTAAAATAAAAACGTTTTAGACACACATTCACGAATTATTCACCAACGAACTACTACTTCAAAACGACGCAAAATATATCGAAATGTACATATTTAAATGCATGTTACGACTGTATAAGAAAAATATGTTTAGCGTTTATTTCCGTTTTGTTATTAATGCAGAAACTCGCCTAATTTCACTAAACGTGACAAAATGGCACTTCAATATTTAAAAAGAAACTTATATTTGTACTTTCTTAGACTCAGTTTACAAGCACTTCAACTAACTAGTGATATCAAATCATTTAAGGGAAAAACGCCAACACACCTTCACTCAAGATTGAGCTAGCTGTCTTCGTTAAAGGAGTGCGTTTGTCCGCAACGACGTGCCGGCTCCAATGCTCAGACATTTTCTAGAACCGACAGAGGCTGTACAGCGGTGGTGCTCTATCGTACGCCGTAAAAAGTTGTGGTGACCATAGTTTATCTTTACATTTTTGTTTCCTTCTGTTGTCTTCTACGACCTCCTCCCCCCCCTTTTTTTTTCAGAACACGTTAAAATTGAGCGTTTTTTTACGGAGCGCCGTAAAAGGCTGTGCTTGCCTTATTTCTATAGTCTTAGGTGGATTTAATAATAAATTTTTTTCAATTATGCGCACTATGTTTCTAATTAAAATATGTTTAAATATATAAATTATGAACTTAATTACTAAAATTACATATTAACCTGATAATATCGAACGCTTATTTATTTTTTCCCCTTCAATTTGCTCTTTGGCAGGAACCAATATTACTTCAACCCTTTTTCTGTGCATTCCGTAATTTTCACAGGAACGCGTTGGCACGCGTTTTGTGAAACACCTCATATGTATAGCTGAGTGCTTGATAAGACTTTCATATGGTATTTATTTTACAGAAATATACAAAATATGATATGTGCCATCATAATTCAACTCTCATGGAAACACCCGAAAACAAAGCCCTCGTGCTTATCGACTTTCACAGTATCTAATTGTACGGTACGCAGAACTCCTTAGAAATGGTAAGCTGGTTTTTTTTGTCGTCAAACATTAATCTTGAAGACGACTCTCCATGCGCTACTTCCCTCGCCTTGTTTTCGCGGTCATAGACCTTCCTCGTGCGAGGGTTTTGGACTTCACGGTAATGTGCTCTTCACACAGTTATCAACTGCCGGCAGCACTGGTGTCCGCCGACACTCCTTTATGAGCAACTGGCCCGAGGAGGGGACGGGGGAGGGGACCTTAGGAGGCAAGGCAAGAAAACACAAATACAAAACTAACTAAGCTAGGAAGAGCGTGACTTTTAGAGCGCAGCTCTTAGGAGCCCGTTCCCGGCAGAGCGGAGTCGCCGTCGGCGTTAACTGCGCGTTGCATTAGGGGAAGTTTCCCATAATGACGTCATGGGAGTTACCCTCGTGAGGGTTACGAGGGTTACGAGGGTTACTCTCACGAGGGTCACGAGGGTTATGAGAGTTACCCTCACGAGGGTCACGAGGGTTACCCTCACAAGGGTTACTAGGGTTACCCTCACAAGGGTCACGAGGGTTACCTCCCTGAGGTCACGTGACCTCCCCTAAGGTCACGCGACCTCCCTGACCTCCCGTAACACCCCACCGAGGTCACGTGACCCCCCCCCGAGGTCACGTGACCTCCCCTTTCTGAGGTCAAGTGATCCCCCCTGATGTCACGTGACACCTTCCTGAGGTCACGTGACGCCCCCTGAGGCCACGTGACCTCAGGGAGTCGCCTATCCTCAGTACCCTTCCATCATCCACCTCAAGAGCTGCGCTCTAATTCGGCGTTACAGGGAATTGCAAACGCCTTTCATTTTTTATACCTTATAAACACCACGCCAACTCATATCATCGGAAGAGTGTCCCAAAGGGAGGGATCGGTGGCTGAGTGGGCTAGCGCACAGCAGCTCGGAGCACGTCGAGCGAAAGCTCGCGCTGCAGAACCCAAGGATCCTGTGTTCAATCCCCACCCCTGCCCGTTTCGATCTGGATGAGCATCGTACCGGCGTGCGGACGTATATCACTACTGCGTAGTGCACGTTAAAGACCCCAGGCTAGCGGTTGTACTGCACTGGCTAAACTGCTCTTCTACAGCGAGTGACTCGTCGCAACTTAGAAATGGCCGACCAACTACACGTCCTTTTTATATCGTCGGTGGCCGCAAAATCGGCAGTAGCAAATCGTGACCGTCCACGCTAGTACACCGCAGACGAACTGAGGGAGCGGAAGAATTACATTCATGCATTCGCATTCACAACTCATAACAAGTGCTTTGGTGTCCTCGGAATTGTTTTTGTTCTCTCGCTTTCTTCTCCCGGGGTTTATTTCTTCATTCCGAGGGTTTCTTCCTTTTCCGAGTTATTTTTGGGTTCAGGGAAGGGAAGGGCTGACGCATTGAGGGTGGCATCGGTGGCATCATTAAATATCGGCTGCTTGTTGAAACAACTCTACTACAGTGAACTATAGTTCACTGTTACTGTACTGTCTCCGTGCCTACATGTTTTATTGTTTTGTGTTTTTCAACTCATCTTTACGAACCGGCTCAAAGTTCATTTTCGTTCTCCGGTGGTCTGAAGGTTTCCGCGTCGGACTAAAACACTTTCAAAGCTCCGGTTCGATCGTGTTCGAACATCACAACCAGTCGGCATCGCTGATGTTGGCGGCCGGCAGTCAACTTCTGACAAGAAGAGGTGTAAACAAGCGTTTTTAATCGTTCATTACAAAAAAAAAAAAGTTAGTTTTGTTGACGTCGGGTAAGGTGGCACTATACAAGCTCTATTTAGTGAATCTTGACGGGGAAAAAGTTTTTGGCACATTTACTCATAGTCAAGCTTTTAACTCAGCAGAAAATTGCGAAACCTGCTCATTCGTTGCAATATTTGCGTGGTAGAATCGAGGTATTCTAAAAAAAAAATAAAGCTTGATTTTTTCTTTTTTTACTTTTACAAAGATGATCGAAATAAAAATGACACGCTGCATATCCTTGCAAAAACATAACATTTTAGTCGCGACGTTGGAACAGTGTTTGATTAGTCTGACAGAGCATGGCAAGATTGTTGCACGCCGTAGAGGAGAACCTTTTTTAGTGCAGTACGAATGCTAACGTGCGGTTTTTAGAGTGGACCACGCTGTACAAAGTAATACACGACCTCGTGCAGGTGTGATGATAATCCAGATTGAACGGGCTGAGATGGAGGCTAAATCCGGGATCTCCAAGTTCTGCACATCGAGCCTCCCCTCAATGTGCTCAGAGCTGTTGTGCGTTCTCACAATCGGCTACTGACACCCCTTAAAATTGTTGCCTGCCCCTTTCAACGATCTTGCCTCTTCAACAAAATACAGAGGGCAAAGTTATCTTAAAAAGCGCGTTTTATATTCGCTGCGTTATGTGGAGACACTTACTGTCCATCCGCCGCCGTCTTTGGACGTCATGTCACACGTTACATTTATTGGTTTGCCGAGAATATAAATTTCATATTCACCGTTGTCGTTGTGTCCCTGCCTTTTTAACTGGGAACAGCTCACGCTTCGATTTCCAGCTGAAAAATAAAGGTGCGCGAAGCGGACATTACTTATCTAAGTTCCAAGGAGAGGGACTTCGCAACACTCCGCCGGTAATTCGGCCAGCAATGCGCAACATCGATTGTTAATGTCACAAACAGTCTTAGATGCGAAGTAAACGACGCAAGATAACTTTCCTAGAATTTCAAACATTAAAAAAAACGCGAGTCTTGTATATTGTTTTGCAACGAAAACAAACACGCGCATGCACACAGACTAGACCCTTGAAGTCGCTGCCTACTCTCAGCGCTTGATTAGAATGATGCGCGGATGCGCACGCAGAACACGGCGGACGCCGTGAAGTTGCGCTTTCAGCACTACGTGATCGGGTCCTCGGCTCGCACCGTAAAACACACTCAAACATAACGTTTTTTGTTTGTTTTTTGGACACAAGGTTTTCGGGAGAAATTGTAGAAGGCAGATTCTCAGCCTGTTTGAGTTTCTTAACTGTATATGTTATTACCTCTCGGTTGGTTTGGGCTACTTGGAGAACAAGAAGTAGCCACGAAACATAAGCGCATCGTAATTTAATTCGATGGGGCAAAAACAACTCAGCGTCCGGTGGCGACACAGGTGTGTTGCAAACGCGCGACCAGTGACATCACCGGTAAGCATTTTGTGATTGGCAGTCGGCAAGAGCCGTCAGAAAGTGTTTTATGCGGGCTAAATAACGTATATCACTCCATAACCCATCGATAGTCTTTCAAAAACGCGTCTTTATTCAGCGAGAATGATGACAAATCGAAAAAAAATCTTTAAAATGCACGAGCGCTAAGGGCGCCCTATCACTCCATCGGGAATTGGCGTGTCGGGCTAATCGGAGCGTGTGCGCGACGCTTATTTTTGTGATTTCAATCTGCCCTGTGTCGTGTGCTGCTCTCGCCGTTCAGTGTGGTGCCTTCGTGTTTGTGTGTTGGTGTGCACAACGTCCGTGCGCTCGATTAGGCAAGTCTGGAAGTACGTGGAAGGCTCTGCTCGCTACCTCGAGAAGCTTCCTAAGCTTAATAAGACGGACGTGCCTTTACGGGGTGCCAGCAAAAGCTTGAAGCTCGATGACGAACCAAAGGTAGAGTTAATTAGAGTTCAAGATTACTTCGTGCATGAGCTATGTATGATCACGTGCTCGCCGCCAGCTTTATTCGCTCGAACCCGCTCGAAACAACGAATGCCAAATGTAGAAGCGGTGTGCAATGAAAGCGAGGTCGAAGCCCGAATGTTTATTCGGAGTGCGCTATTGTTTTAAACACGTAAATGGCGTAAATTAGAGATCATCCGCTTCTTCCTTCCAAGTTATAAGTAAGTGAACGTGGAGGGCTGCTGCGAAACGCGAGTGCATCAAATCCGTCGAAGCCGACCGGCGGAAGCTTTGACAAACGCGACATTTTAATTTTTGTTTTCGGATTTATTACGGCTCTTTTTTTTTTTTTCCCCGAGTCGCAGCTTTAATCACACCGCGCTGTATTCTATGACGAGGCGTTGTGAACTGGACGGCGACCAACATTCCACGCCGGCGCGAGTTGGGTTTTCCGACGCCGAAGAATAAACGTCCCAGGTCCAATGGTAACGCCGATCGCGTTCAGAGCCTGAACGTACGACGATGCAAGGGGCTCTAGCGACGAGGCCGACTATGCGTGTACGTTCTCGGCTCGGCAGCCTTGAGCCCAACCCGCAGCCGATTGGCCAGCCGTTTCGCTCCAACCCCCAATCATTGATTTTTTCGGACTGTGGTGCCTGGAATGTCCACTATTGGCCCTCTCCCCCCCTCTTCACTTCAATGCTCACGCACACACACACACACTTGGTGTGCGGAGGAGGAGAAAGGGAGTCAAAATGCATGTGTATATTGTACAGTCGGCTGGATTTCGGGAAAGCGGGGAAGGGAGGGTCTGAAACTCAATAAGACTCCCCTCTGGCTGCGCCCCCCCCCTCCTTATCTCCTGGAATTGTTCCGACGCCTCTGAGGGCCTCCCCCCCCCCCTTCCCTCTTGGAGAAACTTTCTTAATCGTACTCGAGCGTTCGTTGGCTGGTGTGAAACGATTCCCGTGGAGGAGCGGATCAGCACGACCGACCCCGACGAGCCCTGACTTTAAAATCTAAAAGATTGGAGGATTGAAAAGTTGGAGGCGTGTCTAGTCACTCTCTAACAAATCCATTAAATGCATTAATCAAGGAGGACGCGAATATCCACCAATCAGTCGGCTTTTTTTTTGTATTGTTGTTTTACTGAAAAAGAAAACGTTTTTAGCAGGCAGGGCTAACGTTGCTCACTCGGTGGGGTCACTAAAAGTGTGTGTGTGTGGAGGGGGGGGGGGGTCGCGGTGGGACACCGTTCCGGGTGCCGCTGACCCTAGTGACGCCACTGTATGCGCTCATTCGATTTTAGAAGGAAAGCACAATTACATTGGATATGCAGCACGCTCTGCTTGCGCCAGATTGAGCCGCCACTAGCCGACCTTCTCCTGTTTTACCGAAACTGCAGAGCCACTGAAGCGGGCGTTTATGAACTCCACGGGGGCCTATTCTGGGGAGGACGGATACTAGTAGCACCTAAAGTCGCACATAACTGTCCTGCTTGCAACGATGACGTGAAGCGAACGTAATAGGAGGAAACAAAAGCTGAAGGTCGCTTAGTGGCGGCGCCCATACATCGGCATGCTGCAGAAGCGTCTATACAAAAAAAATAGCGAGCATGAACTATTTTGGAAAAGGATAGCGGACGTTATTGGCGGCGAAATGGTTTGGTGGCGCCCTCCTATGGTTCCCTCTCGTGACGTCATTACCTTGCGAACAACAAGTTCGATGGTGTTTGTATTAAGCATGGTGGAAGCTTGCCATCATTGCGCTCTGGAAGGAACGCTGCAAACACCGTCAAAATTGAAGTTCTTACATTACTCTTATTTCTGTCGATGAGAAATCTTTTGCTGACGTCATAGTCAGCATTCGGCCAATCGTGGCAGGCCGACCACTGCGACGCTTTCGATATCGCACGTCGCCAATACACTATGTACATTACGGCACAATGCGCGTAGCGCTGAAAAGCAGTTCCCGGTTTTCCCTCTATTTCTCTTAAAACCTAGGAGCTGTAATAAAAGACTACTAGGATGGCGGGAAGTGCTCACTTCGGAATCTAACCTAGCACGTAAAATTTCGAGCTCGGCAATAACCTTTCGAAATAACACTAAAGCAAAATAATTTTAGATATCACGTTTGCGCGAACAGTAAGGAGTTTTGGTGGAATCTTTCTGCTGTCCCGCAACGTTGTCCGCTACCCACTACGAGATCCGAGATTTTCCAGGCAAGCCTAGCTCCGCGCACGCACAGTAGTGGCGTCTTCGTTCGGGAGAGCTTAGCGGCGGGAGGAAAAAGGCCTACGAAAACTCCACAGTGTCGCCCAGTAGTTTACATTGCGCCCGACATGTCGCTACTAACGACCATAATGATACTCCTTAAACATTGGTCGGTCTACGTGGATCGATGAAAAGGTGGTCTCACGTTTGTTCGTATTGCAGGGGTCAAATATCGTGTAGTCTCTGTGTCCACACGGACTGTCTTTCGGTTATTTCCGGAATGTTCGGAATACTGTCCTCCATAAAAACGTTCCCGGCCACAACAGGTATGAAGAGGAATGCTACGAACATGTTGAGATCTTCGTCGATGGTACGAGGGTTCTCATACGTCGTAACCAATGCTCCTCTCCCTGTATTTTGCGCTTTATATAGCATGGGAACATCACGTGGATAATTCAAGTAAACACCTGCAGCAAAAAAAAAAAAAAAGTTGGGCTTTATTTATTTTTTTTTTTGTGTAGGCGGAGGGGAAGACATTGACCGGTGAGGTTTTGTCTTTAATAAAACAATTATATTTTATTGTATTGCCTTTTAAAAACATCTTCTGCGCATTTTTCTAAGTTCCTTTTTAACCTTCTCCGCACGGGGAATTGACCTTTCTCAAAAGTCAAAGACATCGAGTGCCAATCGAAACAGCTCCAATACTACCGCTCTAAAGGTTGCATTCTCCACTGGCGTTCAAATCGGCAACCGCGAAGCGAATCCGCTCGCTTTCATCATCGAACGCGATTGAGATTGTATTGCATCCTTAAGCAACCCCGTTCGCAGCCGCTTTGCGAACGCGGTTCAACCGCCAGTGTGAATACGGCGCAATGGTTGCGATAAGAAAGTAATCTCGCCTATGTCACGCACCCTCGACCTCGTGAATTCGAAGGCGGCGTCAACGACCAACTTGCTAGAATAGACCGATCTCACTAAGCGTTCGGCGCATGCGTGACGCCGCCATAACTCTTGTTCACAGAAGGCATGACGGCCGTGCATGCGAGGGCTCGTGCCGTCTCGTGCTTTACAAGCGCAGAGCTCCAGCGGGGTTTTCCCACGTGCAGACAGACTAAAGTTCCCCCGATGCATTGCGGCAGCGATGGCGCAGTCATACTGCCCGGTGAGATCGGTATCCCGCTTTCAGCTCTTTGCTTTTGGAAGACGTTCGTTTTTTCCGGTGTGGAGAAGCTGTGTAGATGCCGCCATTAGGACGTCTGGTTTGACCACTACCACCTAAAAGACAAGGCCTGCCCGTGACGTCATCGTGAGAGGATCCCCGACCCGCCTTAGCCGCAAACACGCTAAAGCTCAACGAGAATTCGCTGGAATGCAGCAGGCGCGTCCCTCTTGAGGTAGAATCTTTTAGGCAGATTCGGTTGGACTTTGAACAGGGTAGATAGACTGGTTCTTGAACGGGATCTCTTGAATTCTAAACAGAGACCAACTGCTCAGATTTGCGTCCACGAAACAAACGGCCAGTGCGTTGGCAACAGCGGAAGCTCTGACGGAGCGTCAAGAGAGCCAAAAGAGCTGTCATCTGCTCCGCTCCAGCACTTCGTTTGTCTCCGTAAAGCCGCGCTCTGCACTGCCAATACAACATAGAAAAAGCGGTCCGCAGGCACTGTCTGAGGCGTGAGTCTTTATTGTATCACGGTCCTGTCATTTGTTGGACACAAACAAAACAAAAATTTTATTTTTATTTATTTATTTATTTATTTATCTTACAATACTGTGAACCTTACGGTCAACACAGGAGAGAAAATAAGTTGTACAAGCCAAGCAAAATGCATTCACACTCAAGTGAGTACTTATGCACATGCAGGGGTGCGGTCACACCCTGCACATCTGAATATGTATTCCGCACACATACATTATTCAGTTAAAAAATTCGCGCAATGATAATTCAAATGACTTGAGATTACAGCAGCTGACGACTTCGTTTGGCAGAGCGTTCCACTCTACTATTGTCCTACAAAAGAAAGAATACTTAAATACATCATTTTTGTATTGATACGGAGCAATCGCCCTGACGTTGCTAGTCCTTTGGGAACGAGACGTTGAAGGCCGCAAGTAAAGCTGCGGATCTAGCTTTGTCATTCCAGTCGTTATGGAAAAGAGTTCTTTTAACCTTGATATTTTCCTTCGCTTTGCCAGCGAGTCAAGCTGCGCCTCTTGTCTCATTGAAGAAACAGATTCTGTACGTTTATATCTGGAGAAGATAAATCGAAGAGCCAGATTTTGTATTCTTTCAATTTGTGATTCGTGGCATTTTCTATACGGGTCCCATACAGTGCTTGCATATTCTAACAATGGGCGAACATAACACATGTACGCAAGTTGTCGAACATCACTATTGGCATGCCTAAGTTGTCTTCTGAGGAATAATAACTTTTTGTAGGCTTTTGAACAAACGTAATCTACATGACTGTTCCATCGCATGGTAGAACTAAAAATAACACCTAAATATTTAAATTCGTCCACCTTTCGCAGTTGCACGCCACCTATGTTATAGGAATACTCTAAAATGTTTCGTTTGTTTGTAATGCTGCAGAATACTGTTTTATCAAAGTTAATTACCATACCCCACCTTTCACACCACAAGTAAAGTTTTTCTAGAGAGGCATTAAGCAAGTCTTGGTCTTCGACTGTACGCACTTTTGAAAACAACATGCAGTCATCCGCAAATAGCTTTACCTGGACAGCTGGCGGCATATCATCTGCGATATCATTTATATACAGTAAAAACAAAAGTGGACCTAATACCGACCCTTGTAGCACACCTGAATACACTGCAAGGCGGGTAGAGCATGCATCATTGCAGTAGACGTACTGTGTTCTGTTAGTTAGGTAAGACCGGACCCACGACACTATATTGCTGTTTAGACCCACAAGGTGAAGCTGAAGCTTTTCAATTAATTTGTTATGAGGCACGCGGTCGAATGCTTTTGAAAAATCCATAAACACGACGTCAACCTGACCCCGCTCATTTACAACAGATGAGAACTCATGCGCACACTCAATTAATTGTGTGACCGTCGATAGACCCCGTCTAAAACCGTGCTGATGTTTGTATATTAAGTTGTTTTCTTCTAAGTACTGAGCGACATGATTTGAAATAATGTGTTCCAGCAGTTTGCAGCAAGTCGACGTTAATGATATAGGACGGTAATTTTGGACTGTCATTTTGTTTCCAGATTTGTGAATGGGTATAATTTTACCACACAGCCAGTCTGCTGGCAATTTGGATTGTTGGAGAGAGGCTTGAAATATTATGAAAAGATATCGGGACACCCACTCAGCATATCTTTTCAGAAATGCATTTGAAATGTCGTCTGGCCCCGACGCCTTTTTTACATTAATATTCAAAAGCAAATTAAGTATACCACTTTCCGAGACAACCAAATCTGACATACGAGGTTCATCAGAGCTGCTGACGTGGTCTACCGGCGGGTCACTCGAGACTGTAAAGACTGACTGAAAATACATGTTAAATTCCTCTGCCACTCTAATGAGACATGATACAACCTCATCGCTTACCATCACTTCTGTTATTACTCCTTTTTTCGACGAGAGAAACCGCCAGAATTTTGCGGAGATTCCAGCAAGAAACGAGAGAGCACATTGCCACAGTAATTTTCCCTAGCTTGGGAAATAAGATTCTTCGATTGTCGCCCCAAATTCGCAATGCCTGAGGAATTTTGTTTTGCTTTTCTTTTGCGCTTGATCTTTCGCTTTATTTGCAAAATTTCTCTTGTTACCCATGGGTGATGTCGTTGTGCTCTCACGCCCCTTGTCGGAACAAAGTGATATGTACAGACAAAGTGATATGTACAGTGAAAATATCTGCCGATATGTAAAGTGAAAATATCTGCCGACGTGTTCGAAGCCCATACAGTGACGTCTCGTTGATATGAAAAGCTCCGTTAGCCCCAAAACAATCGTCCATAGTGTGAGTTTTCCATAATAACGAGACAACAATGTCTGTTTTTTCCCAGTTTGTCCCTGAAGATAGTTTCGATATAGCGGGGCGTTCGTATTAACGGGGTCCAGATTAATACGTATAAATCACATATGCTTCGAGCATTCTTGAGGTGTGTCCACAGGTAATTCAGTCATTATGTCCACAGCGAATAACGTCTTTTGTATGATGTATGAGCAGTTTGGATTAGCCAATTAGCCGCTGTATTAGCCGATTCAGCATGTGTATTTGCTTCCCTCACAACTGGGGATTTCTTCTTGCAACCTGCGTTGCTGCGAGGTGGCTCCTCCAGCCCAATAAATTTCACGAGATCCCATGATGAAGAAGTGTTGTTGATGCTGAGTTTTGTTCCGATCGCTGTCTGAATTATTTATTTATTTGGAAATACTACTGGTTCCACTGAAGGAGTCTTAGTAGGAGGGGATGCACTCTACGACAAAAATGACAGTCATAAATAGAACCAGAAAAAGGGTAACTTGAGGTAAGTAAAATGTTCGCAGCAGTAATGAAATTTTCAACAGGTGTTAAGATGACAATATCGTTTGGTAGCTCATTCCAATCCTGAATTGCCCGAGGAAAGAAAAAATATCTAAAACAGTCATTCTTAAACCTGTATTGTTTTAACGCTCTAGTATCGTTTAGGCGTCGGGACCCTGTCGATAATGGTTCTAACTAGTGAGAGCATTTGATTTGAATAGTGCCATTAAGCATATTATGCAGTACTTTTAACCTATCCATTTTTGCCTCTTGTTTGCAACGGCTGAAGCTGCGCCCTTAGAAGCAGTTCGCTAGATGAGGCAGCAATAAACGTTAATTTTAAGTTTTATTAATCAAGTTTATGTTTTTATTTGTGACATTTTGGTGGAGGTGAGGGGTAACGAAATCTATGCCCACGACGCGTACCACCTGTGAACACGATAACACCCCGAAGACAACGAACGTGAAGGCGACGTCCCCGAAAACATCTAATGATGACTCAAACTGGGTCATGAACGACGACCTCAACTGTGTTC
Source organism: Ixodes ricinus (assembly GCA_037355805.1). NCBI lineage: Eukaryota > Metazoa > Arthropoda > Arachnida > Ixodida > Ixodidae > Ixodes > Ixodes ricinus. The sequence goes on along the minus strand of JAZHYW010010773.1, from coordinate 50,424 downwards.
TCGAAAACAACCCGGACTATGAACTCGACAAACCTCTGGTTACGACCTCGAGGATAACATGATGACGACTTCGACGACAACGCCGATGATGAAACGGACTATGAACCAAAAGAAAAACCCCGGCTACGACGTCAACAGCTAACCCGACCACTGCCTCGACGACTAACAGTGTCTTCGGCCTTGACGACGAGGCTGACGACGACACTCACCATGACACAGGCGACGACTCGAACGACGACATCGACGACGATCCCGACTACGACTTCGACGGCAGCCCTGACGAAGACTTCGACTGCGACGCAAGGAGGACCCGGACGATGACTTCAACTTCAACCCCGACTGCAACCTTGACGACGATCTTGACGTCGAACCCTATGACGACACCGACGACGAGTGTGATGTCGACCACGTTGACGAACAGGACGACGACGCTGGGTTCGTCACTTAACGAGCGGAGGAAGTCCTCCAGCTCGGCCGCATTTTTGATTCAAGCCGAACAACTTGCTGACGATGGCCGGTACAATCTTTGTTGCCACGACGTCCAGTTTCAGTCCGGCTACCAAGTATGCATTTGAACACCAATTCATTGTCGCAGCGAGTAACTTGATAAGGTGGTGCTTCGGCCTCAAGGTTATCCGTTATCTGAGGGACCTAACTGCAAGCCCTTTCCCTACGGAACATGAACATTGTGACCCCGCCCTCTGCAACCCGAAGGTGATTCACGTCGTCCGACTCGAACTGAACTATGCTCGATAGGACTCTGAAAATTTGTGTTTAGGTGACTCTAGTTTGCGCTTTTTTTGTATTGAGTTGTCAATTTCATTTTGTGTTGCATCGGGAGGATCCGTCTTTTTCAAGATGGGAGTAATGCCGCACGGGAATAGCTGAGTTAGCAGCGTGCTCGACTCCCACGCTGCTGGCTAGAGTTTAAACCCCGCCAGCGCTTGTGCTTTTAATCTTTTAGTTGTTTGCATGACTGGAATGTTCCAGTTCACTTGAGAATCTTGTTGTTTGTTTGACCTCGTAAACTTCTAGATACCCGCGTGCTTTCAAAAGGAGCTTCGCATGGCTGCTTGAGGCAGTCGTTCTTCCGTCATAGTGTGAGCGGTCTTTGTTACTCTATGTTTCTAGGCATAAGTTCGCTACATTAAACGTTAAATTTAAGTTTTTTTTAAGTTAACGTTTATGCTTTTATTTATGACAGAAATATCTTCTAGATGTCAGACACACAAGCATGCATGGACCCACTGAAAAAATAGTTCAAGCGCAGCCGTGCTGGTGTAAGTTGAACACAATAACAACCTGAAATTGAGGTAGAACGAAAAACGAGAAACAAGACAGAAAAAAATGCAATGTCCCGAGACGTTGCCAGCTCTTCTTCTGTCTTCCTTCGGGTTTTCCGTTTTCCTACCTCAGTTTCAGGTTTACCATCGTGTTCGAACCCATTGAGATTGTTAATTCAGGTGTTCTTTGTCCGCTCGCTTCTCGCTTCATTCTGAACACTTTTTTTTAAATCAGTGTTTTTATTTGAAAAATATTATAATCCAATATTTTCTGTTTTAACTTGTGGGGATTTGGACATGTAGATACCTTGGTCAAAGATAGGCTCGCAGGATGTGATCTCGGTGCAAGGCACTGGACACTAGTCGCGTGAAAAGGAACAATACAGTTCAGCCATGGCGGCGTAAGCCGCAGAACACCAGGCTCAAGAACTGAACAGTCTCAACCATGACTCGGCCCCTTTCTCGGGACAAGAGGTGAGCGAGAATTCCACATTTGGCGTCACAACGTGGGGTTCGCCGCTTGTCTGAGGTTGGCTTGGTCGAGGTCTATGCTGTCGAGCTGAACCTGGCGGCTGTGGGGAAGACATCTTGCGAACGGGAGATCGGCCATCAACTTGAGCTTTTGGGTCTGGTCCAAGCGCCGCGGAAGCTGGTCTCTGCGACCTGAACGCTGTGAGGAGCGCTCTCTTCCTGGAGCTAATCTTCCGGTACTCGAACGGGCAGGCCTCGGAGACATTCATACCATCGAAGAGAGTGAGCGCCACCGCTTCCTTCCCTTCGTTGTCCGAGCTCTTCAGCGGCGTCGGTAAAGGTCGGCTACTGCCATTGCAGATATGCTGTCTCGACACGATCGTCAGAACAATCGTGACAATATAATATCAAGCTATTGGACTCTGAACGGAAAGAGGTTTCATGTCACCTTCGTTCATGAAAAAGGACTCGCCGTGACACTTCGCCCAGATAAAAGACGAAACCATGAAGGCGCGCCATCATCTGGTAATTCTCAGTCTTTTTCTGGTTCTTCATTGTGGTCCGGTGGAAGATTTTTAAAGTTTAGCTTAGCTGTGGAGAATTCAGGTCTTGAAGACTGGGACTAACCGGATGAGGGAATTCATCCAAGACTTTTGCAATGCATCAAGCTAAAACGATCACCCTAACAACAAATAATGTCCTATAAGTTGCACCAGCAGCCTCTGTTACGGTCCTGCATGAAGACCTCTTGATCTGAGGAAGAACGACGCCACAGCAGCACGCCATGGGCAGCACATTCAAGAAAAATGCTGAGGTGGTCGCGAACGCCGAAAAGTCTCGATAATGCCAAGAGCAGCTGGAGGACATGAAGATGAAGATGATCACATGCAGCGGTGCAGGGTCGCAATATGGGAGTGTGTTTCATACCTGCTTGTAATCATGGCAGTGACAAGAGCTCCTGCTGATTCTTTCATTTTCAGCAAGACCCCAAATAGCAACAGAACTGGGTAAAAATTCCAGGTATAGGTCTGTTACGATGTTCGTTTTATAATGTACTGAAGCATCTTCTGTGCAGTCATAACTTCTTTAAACGCGTGCTGGCTTGCATTTCGACGTTGATACACACCACATCGTCGTCTTAACTCATCATCATTACGTTTCAACCTTCTCGCTCCTACGGGCAGGCATTCGCGTACTCGCGCACCTCAAAGGTTGATCAATGCTGTACATGGGCACTGTTCACTTCAAAATCCCAAGGAAGCTTGACCCCGATAATAGAGGTTTAGTCGTTCGTCACGAAACTATTTCAACATAACTGCCTGCTCCACCAGAAAGAACCACTGAATTCCCGAAGCCATTGTGTCGTCTGCTAGCAAGGCACAACCGGCTGTAAAAATTTATTAGAAGCTTTGATGGTCTCCATATGGCGCTGAGATTACAAAATGTCTTCATAATTAGATATTGAGAAGATACAATGATTACAAAAATTATTCACTGTTTTATCAGACAAGTTCTAACCTGCCGTCGAACACCCATGCATTTGTGCGTAACAACGGCCCTAGCAATGGTTTGTTTAGAGCAGAGAACCATGTTGTGACGTCATCATTCGCGGGATCAATTTGTTTTGCGAGTGATATTGCGTGGAGAAAAAAAAACCGTGTTTCATAAGTTATGGAAGTCAAGGAAAAATTCTAAGCGGTATTTACTGAAAGTAAAACAAATTGTTGCATCGTCTCGAACTTTGCCGTGCGGCAGAGGTATGAAATTCGAGGCAAAGCGTTCGATTGAAAGTACATTTCATTTTGCGTGTGGCAACAGCATCGATTGTTTTCTACCACACGGAAACATGTAATGAAATCAACTGGAAATGACATTCACTAGACTCTGGTCTTCGGGAGAGCACACACGTGCCGCACGGCAAACTTTATTGTCAATTCCATTGAAGGTTATTCCAACCAAGATGCGCATTTCATTTTTGGCGTGTGGCAACTGCATCGATTGTTTTCCACCACACGGAAACATGTAATGAAATCAACTGGAAATGACATTCACTAGACTCTGGTCTTCGGGAGAGCACACACGTGCCGCACGGCAAACTTTGTTGTGAATTCCATTGAAGGTTATTCCAACCAAGATGCGCATTTCATTTTTGGCGTGTGGCAACTGCATCGATTGTTTTCTACCACACGGAAACATTTAATGACTTTAGCTGGAAATGACATTCGCTGTAAACTGACCTTCGGGAGGAGATACCTCAGCCACACGAAAAACTTTAATGGCAATTCCATTAATGATTCTTCCAGCTACGAATGACATTAATAGCGACCCTTCGTAGATCGCTCACCTTTGCTAGCGGGAGATCGTGCCGCCACTTCGAGCGCAGGTTGAGTATGCGACCGCAGGGCTCGAAATTCTCAACATATCGATCTACGAAATATCTCTAAGCGTGCACCCTGCGTAATCCTCCCACACTCATTATTTTTATAACCTTTAACTCTATGGTGGTTGGCTAATTCACCAGAGTAAACTGCTTGGGCTCCGCATAAACGAATGGAAACGCGGTTTAAAGGTTGACAATGTTTGCGACATTAATCAAATGTAACACGTACTCATATTTTAGTGTTAAAGGTACCAATACTCCTTTCGCATTACAAAGTTAAACGGGTTATGCAACAAAAATAATCTGGTATAAGCTAGTGCCAATAAGCTTTACACGAGCTTATTGGCACCAGTGGGACCCAAGTATGCTCGCCAGCAACGCCACTGACCAAGAAACTTCTTCACTGCGGTGTAATTTCAAGGGTTAAAGCGAGCGTCTTCTTTCAATCCCTATTTCGGAAATCTTGATGACGTAGCTCGGAGGTCGCAGTGTTGGCGGCAATGCTAGTTGGCACCCCTTGAGTGACGATATTTGAATGCGGCTCATAGGTTACACCCAAGTATATCGTGAGCATTGGATTTGGGCACTGGATAATCAAGCTCGGGAAACATTCGGGTAGTGATCAGGGGGCGGATTTATGGGTGAGGCTTGGGAGGCTTAGATCTGCAGAGTAAGCAGGTTCATCGGCAAGAAATTGTGCAGCAGGCTTTCGCTTCGCCTTACCTCATTTAGGCCGCGTTCACACTTCGGGAAGACTCTCTTGTCGCCAACCGAATTTACTGGGCGGGAAAAGTACGGCACCGTTCACATTTCTTGCCACCCGCCGCGTTCGCGCGGCTCTGGTCTCTCGCGGATATCAGAGCAGACTGCCCCTGGCTCGAGTGGTGTCCTAAAAAATCATCTTGCAGACTTCCTCTTGCAGTTAACGCTAACACGCAGTGTCGAGAAAATGGCCAACATTCTCTCGGCGATACAAAAAGGCAGTACTAAAATAACGAGCAAACCGAGACATCGTGTTTACGTACCACTCACGCCAATTTTATTAGACAGATCTTCTTTGTGGGCGCTGTCTTCGTTGCTCAGATGTCTCTTGTCGGACAGGGTTGGATAATTTAGTCTCGATCGGCACTTCCGCCGGCACAATGACACCTACGGCGCGGCGTCATGCACAACTCGGGAACTCCGACAACTCCTGCGGCAACCCCAACAACTCGGGCGACTCGGCCAAGATGCGACGCCGGCAAGCGCCATTTCCTCCGTGCGTTCCGATTGGCTGCGGCGGCGTGGAAACGTTTTCTGCGCGGGAAATATCGGTACCGGACCGATGGCTCCTGCGGTCGAATATTCCGTCGCCGGCGAGGGGATTCCCCTCCCGGCATCAATTTCGCCGCGGATTCGCCTGCGAATCCGCAAGGGTGAACGAGCCATTAGATCGGAAAGTATGAGCCATAATCCCGCTCTGTTTTCTAGGTCGTCTTCCGATTCTGCCCGTTCTTAAGCCTGAGTGGACGGCGGTAGCTGTTGACAAGACAACGCCTCGTAAGGGAAAACAACGAAAGCGCATATATGTGATTGTATTGTATTCATTTCGACTTGACTTCAAATATCTAAGGAGTTAATAATTTGTAAAAATAACAAAACAAAAAGTGAAAGCCGTGTACAACTCCCTGTAACGCCGAATTAGAGCGCAGCTCTTGAGGAGGAGGAGGGAAGGGTACGGGGGGAGCCAAGTGACCTCGGGGGGGGTCACGTGCCTCAGGAGGGTCACGTGACGTCACTGATGACGTCATCAATGATGATAGCAATGACGATGCGGATGCCGATGACGCCATCAGTGACGCCACTGATAACGTCATCAGTGATGATGACGATGACGATGCGGATGCCGATGACGTCATCAGTGACGTCACTGATGACATCATCGGCATCCGTATCGTCATCGTCATCATCATCACGGGACCTCAGGGGTCACGTGACCAGAAGTCACGTGACCTGGGGGACCACGTGACCTAGGGACCACGTGACCTCGGGGGTCACGTGACCTCGAGGTGTCACGTGACCTCGGGGTGTGACGTGACCTGGGGGTCACGCGACCTCGGGGAGGTCACGTGACCGGGGGGTCACGTGACCTCGAGCGGTTACGCCGACGGCGACGCCGACGGCGACGCCGACGCCGCTCAAGCCGGAAACGGGCGCCTAAGAGCTCCGCTCTAAAAACGCATAGATTGGGTTTTACCTTAGCTAATACTTCTAACACAAGCTGCACAGTGTTCGTTAAGCCCAAGCATATTAGGTTGTATTTTTGTTTATTAATTTCGCTTGCTGGCTTTATTGGCACTGCAAGCGAGAAAAGCAAGCATGTCACGGAAGGCATAAAAAAACCTATTCTATAGTCGATTGCGAGCAAGGCAGCGTTACTCGAAAGGGTCAGTTTGGAAACACTTTTCCCGGCGTGACACCCTTTCGTAGAGCGCGTGATACGTGTCGCCTCTTGCCGCCCTAAGGTCAATACTTGGCGGCGTCTCGTGCAATACACCCTACACCCTCGAGCCAAGACTAGAAGTTTCACCTTCAGCGCGAGCTTTCTGCCCTTACTAACACAGGTGTGAACGCGCAGGCACGCGCAGCCAAAGCACTGCGGAAGCCAGCGAGCTCGCGCTGGAGGCAGAGCTTCTAGTCTCACCAAAGGTCATGTTTGTTTTAGAGCGCAGCTCTTAGGCGCCTGTTTCCGTGTTTCGCGGCGTCGGCATCGGCGTAACCGCTCTATATTCAGCGGTAAAATTGACGTCACGTGAACTTAACACCAATTCAATGCCCCGCTTAAATTTAGCTCACAATTGAATAGCTGTTGAGGTAACGTGAAGTCAATTTTCCCGCTGAATTTAGCGGAGAAACTGAGTTTGTTCATAGGTGACGTGACACCAAGTCATGTGACGTCCTTCCCCCCGTTAAATATAGCGGCGAAACTGAGTTGGTGTCGAGGTCACGTGGCGTCAATTTTTCAGCTGAATGTAGAGGGGAACTGTGGGAGGAGGGAAGGTTACGGAGGAGGAGCAGGGGAGGGTACGAAGAAGAAGGATGGGAGGGTATACAGGAGGAGGAGGCGAGGGTACGGAGAAAGGGGAGGAAAGAAGGAGGAGGAGCTGGAGGGCATATCCTCCCCTCCGTACCATACTCCTCCTCAAAAGCTGAGCTCTAATTTCGCGTTACGAGGATTTGTAAACGTCTTTCATTTTTTATTGTCAAAAACGATGCTAGTTATAGTCAGACATGTACACGTTACCTAGAGAAAGTAACTAAATACCGTTACTCGTTACTTGCTCAAAAAGTAACTACGTACATTACTCGTTACCGATTCTCAAAAGGAACGCGTGAGTTACCTCACAAGTAACAGAGTTACTTTCCACGTTACTTTGACGACCGAATACACAACTGTAATTGTTTCATAATCATGCTGTTTTTTTGGTTTTTTTTTTGAGTAGTCGTTGCCTTTAAGGAGCCTGTAGAAGTTTTCACCAGTTATGTTTCCTCGCTTCCTTGAAAATACATCTCCGTCGACCCTGAAGAGTCGTTCTACTAACGCGCTCGAAGGAACGGGAGTGTTGTGCTTCAGCAGAGCTGGTGAATCTTGAGAACTGCGCCTTCATTGAGGACAGCGGGTAATGGGTTATGTGCCTTCCCGTGTTTGCAACCTCCGGGTTTACATTCGGTCCGTACCCGGTTCTAGAAGGTTCAAGCAACGAACCTGATTGTGCTCGCTGGGTGGACATTTCCAGCTGTAGAGTTCAGTTACAGCAACGTTTATCGATGAACACGTCAGTCGAACTGTTCGACTGACGTGTTCAGCAATACTACGTTGTTATACTGTCATACTGTTTAGTTGTTTTTCGGGTTGCCCATCTGCCTTTGTCGCAATAGACGCATACTCAGGATAGAATAAAAACAAGGCCGTTTAAGCGGTGTTGTACACGTTACTCCCTCAAAAGTAACGAGATACCGTTACTCGTCACTTGGCCTTCAAAGTAACTAAATACCGTTACTCGTTCCTTTTATAAAAAAGTAACTGAATACGTTACTCGTTACCGAAAATAGTAACAAGGTACAAGTAACTCGTTACTTGTAACGCGTTACTTACATGTATGGTTATAGTCCTATACACACGCAAAAAGATACCAGAACGCAAAAAAAATGCCCAACGCGCGCGCGTTTGATTCTTTTTGTTATTTTTCTCTCCCGCTTCTCACCTCCTCCCTTCCTTTTATTTTTGACGTAATCGGACATGAAATTTAGAAGCTTTGTAGGAGCCATTTTGATAATATTTCATACCAGCATTCACAAAATATGTCGTTTTTTTATTTTTAACGCAACTGCAAACGCAGTACGGCCCTTCTTCTTAAAATACCGAAAATCGGGGTCCGGAGTGAAGTCGCCTCCTGGCTTTTCATCCTCCGTTGGAAAGCATGGCGGCCCTCGATGCATGTAGCTCTGAGGATGATCGGTGAGTCGGGGAATCGGACGAAGTTCTCTTTTTTAGGTGTCCGACGACCTCTCAGACTTCAAAAAGGAAATATTCAAACGGGCAAAACAACTGGGTGTGGTGTCTGTGTACCGTAGTTTCAGTTGTGACTCCGCCGGGGCAGCCTTTCACGCAGAACTGGTGAGGAGAACAACGCGGAGAACAACGCGCCGGCGAAACACAGTTGCGGTGGCTGAGAAAAAACGGAGCGAGTCAAGGCCGCGCGTGCGCTCCCGACGCCGCTCCGTCAGCTGGCAGCGAAAGCCGTCAAAATCAAGGAATATATCGCAGCCGAAACGCAAATGGGGAAGAAGAACAAGGGGGACGCTACCAAGGGCGAATTTCCCACTGACACGGATGATCACGAGAAGAGGCCTGCGCTACCGACGAACGGGAACCAAGGAGACAAGGACAGGGTGAAAGAGGAAGCGGAAAAGCATGTACAAGAACTAAAGAGGGAACTAGCTCAGTGCGAGAATTCCATAACAAAAACCGAGATGAGAAAATGAGAGCATGCGAAACGCCAACGCGGGCATATCTGCTGGACTGATTCATGCGATTGTCGAGGATGCAGTCCAGCGAGCGGTCCGAGCGATACAATATTCTATGAACAGCCAACTCATGCATCTCGCACAGAAGGCAATGGAATTAGAGAACCTGGGAAAAAGCCTGGCATAACAACAAGACAGCCTCACCAGAATGCAAGATACGAAAAGAAGGAAGACCACAGAAGGCCCACGGGAGTCAGATGCATCAGACGCGAAGTCATGCATACGCCAAAGAGCCAGGATTAAAGATTTGGCAGTGGAACTGCCAGGGGATAGGATGCAAACAGGCCAGCCTCAGTCTGCGAGTGTCCCCAGAAGCGGTGATAATACTACAAGAACCCGGTAAAAAAGCGTGAAAATCAAAAACTATTTTACGCTCGAAGAGGATCAGTACGTAGCGATACTTGTGCACAAGCTGTACTTAGCAACGAAGCGGGAATTTGAAAGTCAAGGGCCTCCAGCTGCTACCTCACAGTGATACCTGTGAAAGGGGGACACCAAGGGAGGCACGTGGTAAATATCTATTGCAACCCAAAATATCTGAAAACGGACATTCGGCGAGTCGTGTCTGCAGCGGTGGAGGAAGCAGGAAGAGACCCGGTAATGATCGCCGGAGACTTCAATGCGGCTCACCCGGCGTGGGGGTATCGATACGTCACACCCAAGGACAGGAGATTGGCCGAAGTAATCAACCGGGAGCGTCTCACTCTCCTCACGGACGCGGACCAGCCGACGAGGGCCGGTACCAGTTCGTGCAGGGACACCTGTCCGGACTTGACCTTGGATAAGAATGTGGAAAGTACGGAATGGAGGAATCTATTGGAACAACTAGGCAGCGACCACTGCATACTGGAAACTATCATACACAAACGGGGTTTTCAGAGAAAATTAGGCAAAACCAAGATCACGGATTGGGACAAGTGGAGGAAGCAGAGAAGCGACACATTTGTCACCATCGAAAATATCGAGGAATGGACCAGGTCAATTTCTGACAGCATCAAACCCTTTGTTACGGAGGTGGAGCACACGGACAAGGACCCGGATGTGGACAAGCACTTCCTACATATATGGGAACCACGGCGGGCCCTCACTAAAAGATGAAAGAGGCAGCGGCATAATAAGGTGTTCAGGAAGAACATTGCGGAGCTGTCAGCACAAGCCGAGGAGTGTGCCATAAAGCTGGCCAGCCAAAACTGGTGCGGGATATGCGACCACGTAAGAGGGAATCTCGGAGTGGCACAGTAATGGAACCTCTTGCGGGCACTTATCGATCCAGAGAAAACCAAAAAGGCCACCACCAACCATCTAGCGGAGTTGGTTTTAAGATTCCAGGACCACAAGACCACACTAGTATGGACCAACTCGCCGCCAGATACCTCTGCCTCGACCCTCCGGCGGTACAGCCTGACTACGAGGGAAGGGAGAACCCAGACCTGGAATAGACCCATCACCGTGGAAGAACTCGAGTATGAGCTGGGAATTATGAAACAGACAGCAGCGCTGGGGCTGGACTCTATTACGGCTAAACTCCTCTACAACTTGGAAGCAGGAGGACCTCCGGGAGCTGGTCCGGCACTTCAATGACGATTACTGGTTGAAAGGCACCACGCCGGATGCCTGGAAAACAGCCGAAGTGAGGTTCATCCCCAAGCCCAAGAAGGATCTCAAACTGGAAAATCTTCGTCCGATCTCGCTGACATCATGCCAGGGAAGGCGTTCGAGCGCGTCATTAACACGAGACTCATGAAGCATATCGATAAAAATCGTCTTCTGCCACGCACACAATTTGGATTTCGTCCGCGCCCATCTACGCAGGACTTATTGCTCTGGATATAGAAGGATCTTTTAGAGAACCCCCCCCGAACGCTAGATGAGGTGCACTCTCGCGCTGGACTTGAAGGGGCCTTCGACAACGTTTCACACGAAGGTATCGTACGAGGTCTCAGTCAGGTCGACTGTGGCAAAAAGATCTACAAATACGTACGAAGCTTTCTCTTGGACAGGAGGGCGACTCTTACGCTAGGGAATATGAAGTCGGGAGAATACAAGCTCGGACCAAAGCGAACACCTCAAGGCGCCGTCCTGTCCCCGTTGCTCCTCAAATTGGCGATGCGACGCAGGGCACCACAGGAGGTGCCTCAGGTGAAGCACGCCATCTACGCGGACGACATCACTCTGTCGTGTCGTTTCGGGAGCGACGGGCAGATCGAGGACAGTCTTCAGAAGGCGGCCGACATTAAGGTGGAGTACGCTCAGAACTGCCGCCTACGGTGTGCCCCAGACGATTCTGAACTGCTAGTTCTGCGCAACCCGCGAGAGAAACAAGTGTCTCACATCAACATTTTGATTGACGGACAGGCTGTGACCGAACCCAAGGAGGTGAGGCTTTTAGGACAGCACATCCCGCAGAGTTTGGGAAACAGGACGACGCTGGAGAAACTCGAAACGATGGCTATGCAAGTAGGCGGAATGATGAGAAGAATAAGAAACAAGAAACACGGGATCAAGGAGAGAGAAGCGGTACAGCTGGTACCAGCTTTCATCGTCTCAAGACTGACCTACGGGACGCCCTATTTGAAGCTCAATAAAATGGAAATGGGAAAGCTCAATATTATACTGAGGAAGCATACAAGAATGCTTCTGGATTGCCCGAACGGACGGCCACGGAAAAGCTACTCAGACTGGGAGTTTACAACAGCATGGAGGAGCTACACGAGGCGTAAATATTCTCGCAGTTGAAGAGACTGGACACTACCGACAACGAAAGGTGGCTTCTAGATACGCTTGGAATGGCGGTCCCCGGGGGCACCAAAAAGACCGCGGGGGCAAAGGAGATGGAATACGAGATGCGACAAAAGTTTACAATAGAGCGAATCCCACGAAACATGCACCCGACGCAGAACGAGGGATGGTGGAAGGCGCGGACTGCGGCACTCACTCGGTCTTGGGACACCAGAAAAGGGACTCCCTACGTAGACGCCTCTGGTCCTGCGAACGGGGTGGCCCCGATCGCCGTGCCAAAAGCTGAGGGAGAAGTGATAAGAGTGGCATTGGTGCGGGTGGTCTCGGTGGAGCAAGCGGAAGAAGCGGCCACTGCCCTCGCCGTCAACTGCAACTCCAGAGCCACAATGATGACCGACTCGCAGAAAGCCTGCAGGAATTGCGCCCGAGGTATCCTTGGACGGCCAACGTTACGCATTCTAAAGAAAAGACAAATCATGGGGATACATGTCATTTGGGCCCCTGGGCACATGGAACACACAGGAAACGTGGCGCCAAATGCCGCAGCCCGAGCAGCTCTCATCCGGGACTCGTCTCCATGCCCTCAGAGTCCATCACAAGACATGCCTTACAAAACGTACTTAGCGACTCAACGTAAAGCGAGGAGGAGTTTCCACCACCACACAAAAGCTGAAACAAAGAGGAAGAACATCTTTGGAGAAGATTGCAAACGGACACGATCATCATACCAGCAAAACTTCACATATGTTATCCACAACGCTTTCTCACGCCCAGATGTCCCTTCTGCGACGCACCATGGGCCGATGTGCATCACCTAGTATGGGTATGCAAGCAGATACCAGGCCTTCACCAATTGAAGAACCTTCGAAAGAGGAGTGGGAAGCAGGACTGCGAAGCGAGGATGCCAACAAGCAACACATGCTTGTAGGAAGAGCTGTCGCAGTCACCACTGCAATTCGAGCCCTGGACTAAGGGCACCCACCTATATTCTCTACTACTTTACTTTCATATCTCCCCCTTTTCTATTAGATATATCGTTAAACAAAGTTTTCAACAACAGCAACATACCTAAAATCGGGACAACTATGGCCACAATCATTTTAACACGTGTAGACCCGCTCCCATATGGGAAGGGAATGGAGAAGGAAACAGGAAACCGGTTTTCTGCTCTGTAGAAGAGAATTCTGTAGGTCGGTCTTTAAGTGTGAACTCTGTCTTAGTATGCACCAACTCAACTCTGCTAAGTTACACCGCGGTGTAGCGCGTCGGACGCACTTCCGGTCTGGGGCTGTGGGCGGAAATCACCATGCCGGAGGGGCATTCCTCTGTTGTTTTGTAAGCAACTATTCTAAAACCTGCATTCTGGTCAAAACGCCGCGACTGCGCCTGTACCAAAAGAGCCGGGAAAGGTTCGAAGATCATTTTCCACGTGTCTTTTGTGCGCTTGGTTCGCTCGAGAATGTGGATAGGTGCTGTGAAAAGGAAATCCAGACACCGTCGGAACACGATAGCTTGTGCGCGAAGCATTTAAGAATTCACGAATACTTCTGGTCGTCAGATTGATTTATTTTTTCTTCCAACAAGAACCTGAAAAAACCGTCAAGTTGTCCGGACCACTCGCAGACCAAGTTCAGTGCGACTTCACGGTTAAACGGCCGTGGTATCGTTTAAACTGTCGTATTCTCTTTCAAACTCGTTCAAACTGTCGTCTGCTCGTTCAAACGACAGCCGCCAGTAGACCAAATGTTGCGATAAGAAGTGCATGACTCAAAATCCTTTTAAGCTTGAAGGTAGTCTGGTGTAAGTAGGCTCGGTGTAAACAGTAGATATAAGGAAATGTTGATCATTTTTACCACTGGCCATCACCGATTCGTACTGCATTATTCACATGCCCCGATCCTGCTTACGATTTTCAGCATCGACGTCGAGCATCGCAGCTACCTTACTCGCTTGTGCAACCCAAGTGACGTCGCGACTGAAAATTGCGAGCAGAATCTTATCATGTAAATAAGGCTTTAACGTACATTGTGCGGCGTTCACGGCGAATGAATCGACGCACGTCACATTATTTACACGAAGTTTTGCGGTATAGTAAGCCTCGTTAATTTCGCTCAGGCTACTGGAGTGATGAGACATTGCCAGGAAGACGTAGAATCAACACTTCCAACGCGAAGAAGAGCACGAAAACTCAAACCGACGCCGACGACATCAGATTTTGATGGTTTGTTGATGCGGGTTGTGGCGCTTCTTGCCCACACCCCATCACTCATGAGCAGCACCAGCGCCATACCGCTTGGGGCGCTCTGCTTTGTTTGGAAACGTGAGCTTGGGCATAAGGTGTGCGTAGCCACTCAAATGTGGCATCCGGTGAATGCCTCCTGTTGAACCTCGTCCTTTCGAAAAAAAAGCTCGAAGCTTCCACTGAAAATAAAATGTCTTGACGTCTAATTTTTTGCTTCATTTTTTAAGCAGACTCGCACTCTCTTTAAAGCTTTTTTGGTATAAAAGGTAGTGACGGGAAAGCATTTCCGCAGAAGGAAGGGGCACCTGTTCATTCCTCAGCTCATTGAGCAGTTAACATGGCTCAAAGTTTTCAGTTTTCGCTCGTCCTTCTCCCTTTCTTCTTCTTGGTGAGTGCAAAACTCCGTAAAATTTATATGCAAGTTACTAAAATAATTAAGGATATACTAGAGTCACTAGTTAAGATTCGCTTTGAAGTAACCACACTTCAGGCATCTTCTTGCATAACATCCTTGTTGCCACTTAAGTGGCACTCTATCCAAAATCTCAGCAAACGCCTTTTCGTTCACCTGAACATACTATGGCAATGGTCTTTTGTGTTCGCATAAATATTTAAAAAAGAAAGAAGTAACATTTATTCCTGCAAGTTTGGTAAGTTCAGAAATATTGTCACATACGTGTGTTCCACACGTATGTGACAACGTCACTCAACTCGCCTGTCTTGAACTGGTATAGTGATGAGCAAACACAATCTTTTCTGTCAAACTCGAAATGGACGCGATGTCCCAGTCATGTAATCGAATATTAATTTCAGCATTTTTTTCTCTTTACAGTATTCCGTTTACCAAAGTAAGTACGCTCCCTTCACTCACTTTACAAATATTTTATCGTTTCATTACTGTTATGCTATTTGTTTCTGTTTGACTCAGTCAATACCAGTTAGAAGACAAGGCCTCGACCTTTCTCCCCACACGTCATCAGAAGTGGCCCCACGCAGCTCCGCCTAGCTTGCGTCAGCGTTACCGTCAGCGGGTCTCGCTGCGTCTCCCAACGAGCGGGACGCTGGAACGCGGCGACGCCAAGATGGACGCGTCTGTCGCTTTCTGAGACTCTCGTAAAGCTTCAGCGTGTTTGCCGCTAGGGGTGGGTTGGAGATCCACCAATGATGACGTCATGAACAGGCTTTGTCTTTTAGGTGACATTAGCTCAATCGACTACCTGCTGAGTGGACGGATTTTCGTTTCTAAACACGGTGTCGCTGGGCTAGGGAGAAACACAGCGCTGGATGTTAATTGAGATGGAGGGCTAAAGATGTTGCAGTTAGGGGCCTTATCTCCGAGAGCGAGGGAGCAGGGCCCATTTATTCGAACCTGCTTAATATATGAGACCTCAATGAAACTTGGATCGCCACGCAAGCAGCTGTTAGTACTGCTGCAGGTTTCAGGACAAGTGCATATCGTGAAAAGGCCAATCTTTTTTCAGAGTCGGCGGAAACATTTTTGTTTCCGAAAGAAAGTACGAAAGTGAGAAACGCTTTCTGCGCGAAAGGCTGTAAATGCATGAGGAAGCATTCGAGCTGCACTTCTAAATCTGTTCGAAGTCCGGGGCTCCGTTCACTGTTTGATGTGCAGACCATTTTTAATTCCGAGCTGCCCGACTTTCTTCACCACGCTCGACCTTTTTGATTAAAGGAGAGGAAAAGAAAACGTTCAGGTACATAAAAATAGTGTCGAACACCATTACTCTGCCACGATATTGCTGGACTACACTAATTTTCGACGCCATTTTCTCATTTTCTTTAGAATAACGGGGACGGGGCAGGTGCTTCTCATTTTAGGGCCTCTATATTTCTTGATCCAGCCTTGGAGAAATGTCTGGTGTTTGGCGTGGCACTCAAAAAGTGAATGGGAGGAGCCTAGTGGCGACTCAACGAATTCTGGTAGAAAGGTTCTGAATGGCTCCAGCTCAAGAAGCGAGAGAAGACAATGTTATGTCTGAGATCCCTGTGCAGTTACTGCTTATGCACGCGACAACCTCAAATGTTCTCCACTTTTTTTTTTTTTACGTGGCATTTACACTGCTCATGCATCATACAAAAATTACAAGAGGTATCTTAAGCTTCGCCTTTAAGAGCGGAACCCAATGGCTAAATATAAACCCCGCTCGTTCCCAAGCCGTCCAAGCGTTTCTGCGTGGCCCGGAGAAAGAACAAGACGCCGTTTCGAGCGGCTGGCTTTTCATGTGTTCCGCCGAAGAAAACAAATCGGCCTCCGGCCTAAGTATTACGTACACTGCTGCTGCTGCTATCGTTTCCCCGATGGATGACTCCGACCTCCGGAGTGCTGATGCACGTCCACCTACTGGTAACCTCGTTCCTAATTTAGTATTCCTGCATGCTCGACCCTGCCGAGCTCCGGACTTTCGAGACGCCCTCAGTGGCATAATGGGCCGAGAGGACATTATCGCCATAAGACAATGCCAAATGTCGAATGTCTAGATGGTCGTATGTGCGACTTCCCTCGCGAAAAGCAAGCTCGTCACCTGCGAAGAGCTAAAGGCGAAAGGACGCAGATGCCTCGTCGTTGACCCAGAGTCGAAAAAAGTGAAACTCACACTTCTGTGGCTACCCCGCTCATGGAAAACCGGATAGTTGTTGAAGCGCTCTAACCCTTCAGTTCCGTGCGTTCTATCGTACAAGAGAAGTGGAAATGCGAAGGAATGGAAGATATGGATACTCTCCATCGAGAGGTGCAACTGACACTCCGAGACGACATACGCGTGAGCGAGATTCCGCACCTACTGACTATTTAAGGGTGCCAAATGTTGCTCCCGGCCGACCTCCTTTGTTCCTGCGATGCATCCGCGTGGGCCACATCCGCCGCCACTGTCGGACTCCCAGGTGCACGAAGTCCCAAAGGTACGCACACAACAACTCAGCCACGAAACACCTGCTGAATGCTAGTGAGGCTGTTGAATCAAGTGGGGACATCCCCATAATGACTGAGCCTCCAGGTCCAACGTCTCAGCCACCCCCGACCTAACCCACTCTCCCTTCCCTTTCCTGATGTGAGTGCAGATCAAGCCGCTAGCACCCCTACCATCCAAGAAACAACGCTGACAACTTCTCATACGCCAGAACACGGACAGACGTTTACAGAAAAACAGCAAAACGCAACAAGCTATCGAGATTGAGGAGCAGGGTAACCCAACGCAAGGAATCGACGATGCAGATGACTCCATTCTTCCAATTGAGGCGCTTACAAATGCGACATTGAGTAATGGCCTCTTAACTAGATCAAAACTGTCCGACAGAAGAAAGGCTGGAAGGCGGCATAAGCCGTATTTGAAGCCATCTTCTGGCACTAAATTTGTCGAAGACAAGCCATTGAGCGATAATGCTCAACCATAACCGATAGCATATAAAGCGCCCCTCAGCTCAATGAAGCTACATTAAACGTGAGAGCTAAACGAAAGCAGTGCCACCTTCTTCAGCTGATATCCCTACGGCAGGTAGATGTATTGGCTGTAGAAGAAAAAAATTGTCTAGCGAGGAAGAAACCGAAGTCGCGTTGAAATCTTTTATTAATGATCTCGATGTGCGTGTCACCCATGCAACGGGCACGTCGGCCGGTTGTTTTTTTGTAACTGAAAAGAACAACCCGTCTGACTGCTAATACTCTCACCAGCGATCGAAATGGGCGCTTCATTGTATTCGATCTTACTTATGGCAATGACGAAAGGCGCATAATGTGTGTGTGTGTTTACGCTCCATACGCTGTGAATGCACGTAATGACTTATTTTTACTCATAGAACCATATATTAGAATTGATTGAAAATTACTTCTACTTGGAGATTTCAACTACGTGTTAAATATGAAAGACCGTTCCCACTTTATGGTCAGATTTGACTCTACTGCAGCTTTACTGCAGTCCTTTATTACCGCAAAAAACTTAGCGGACATGGGAAAACAGAAAGAAAGCAGAGTGCAATAAACAGATTTTGAAACGCTCTTCTCACGCACGACTGGATCGAATATACGTCTCTGGAAAACTTTGCAAGGTTATTTTAGATGACACGGTTAGAACCTGTATTTTTCTGAGACCACTGTCTTGTGTCAGTTGCCACTGGCGAAAAGAAAAGTCCTTACGTCCTGAATGGGGCCTATGAAAACTGAGCACAACCGTTCTAGCTGACGAAATATTTGCCGATTGTATCCGCAGAATTGGTTTACACGTACAAAAGGTACCCTCTCTACACGTTTTTTTGCAAATATGACATGTCCAAATAAGAAGTTAAAGATTGGGCAATCGAACACGCGGGCACTATCACGTTCGAAAAGAGGCGAAAACTGAAGACTCTTTTCAATACTTCATCAACGCTTTGCGAAGCTTAAACTAACAATCTCCGTGAATACACCAAATAAATAAACATGCCTAAAACACAACTCCAACGATACGATGCCGAGAAATATCGAGGTGCAGTGATTCGATCGCGCTATAAAACATTTCTACTTTGAGAGACACCCATGCGGATATTCTTGAAAGATGAGCGAAGGTATGCGTTAACAAAGGAAATAGTTGAAATTGAACATAGAAATTGTCAATTGTATGACATTGTGACCGTCCAAAGGTACAAGCCTTCCACAGAATCTTTGCGACCTTTATCCTGAGCTCTTCCAGGAAACGGAAGAAACGCGATAACTCATTCATTCCGTTGGAAGCTGGGGACTTTAATCTTGCGCATTTATTAGTCCGCCAACTTGTTTCGCGACACTTTATTATGAAATTATCCCATCCTTGTCTGCTTAGGATGGTTAAAAAGAAACTGTCACATCACTTGCCCTTCTTAGTCATTTGGACAACAAATTCTACCCCAGGAAAACTCTGAGGCTTTTGGAAAGAGGTAGTCGATACCTTTATCTTTATAAAAGTCCGCCTTTTATTAGAATACCTATTTGAAGTACCAAGAAAACGGCTATCACAACTCTTGATTGAAAGTCGCTTTCCTATTCCGCTATCAAAGGACACGGTATAGTGATTATGAAGGACAATATGTTTTAAAACGAGTAAAGCGAATATGCATAACTCCAAGTGCTAAAAATTTTCCTTTAAGTTACAGACATCAACGCTTCCAGTAAAATCGTGGCTCCAAGAACGTGGGTTTTTGTACCGTGGTCAATTGGCTGTCGATTATGCCACCGACCGGAAACAATAGAACACTGCTTCATCTACTGTACAAATGCTGTTTTCCTTTTGGGTGTCTTTCAACGAACTCTTAAAAAGAATATAGACTTTACCGACCGTAGTATTCGTTTTTTACACATAGGTAGTGAGACAAACATTCCCTATGATTTATTTATGCTGAGAGGCGTCCACAGCATCTGGAGATGCCGGAGAATTGACAGGAACGCCGACACACCAAGAACCACAAAATCAATTTTTCTAGAAAAAAATTCGAAAATAAGAAGTGCTTACGAAGCTCAACCACCAGTACCTGAATGGTTTTCCCTTTTTGATGCGTGTTTAAGACTTCCTGACTTTTCAGGTTACAGCCTGCCTAGAAACGTTGCATTTGTTTATGTCTAAGATGTGCCGGGAGTGAAAGACTGCTATATAGGACTGCGGTTTAGGCAGACATTCCTCTCGACTTTTCACCTCATGTCCATCACTCTGTACATAATCATCTTTTCACCTTTTATTCTTTTGTAACCTGAATTTTTAACCTAACTTTGCATGTCATAACGACAAAAGAAAAGTGTCTGCGTGGCCTAGTGGGTAGCAAGTCTGGCTCAAAACGGAAAGGTGTGGGTTCAATCCCGATCCGCTAAAATGCTTCAATTTCTTGTTTCCTTTAAGAAAAATGAATGATTTATTGACCAATCAGGTTCTTTCCCTTTCCACCAACGCCGAAGTCAACACTGACGCCAGTTGTTCTGCGATACATGCTCCTAAACGCTATCCCGTTAAAACAAAAGACACGATGCTCTCTGCAGGCATGTTGACAAAATTATGTGCGAGCACACTCGAAGCACGCTGAAAGCATGTTTGCTTCCACACGTATGAATCTTTTTGAACATGTCTGCAGACAGTGTTTTTATGATCAATGTGAGAGGACTACGGTGTAAGGAACAAACACGCCTTGAATAGTATCTGCACACTGTTTTGATGTTTAAACAGTGCGACCGTGGCTTTAGGCGTAATGGCGCCTCCTTTCAACTTCGAACCCTGATCTACCTACCATAGCATTTTTCTTTCTCGAATATAATACTTTCCGCGTATTTAGCATTTTTACAATCCTTGGTCGGTATGTCTAATTGTTTAATATGCATATTTATATACACTTTCTTCTCCTAGGCAGCGGCGAACTACTTGACCTCGATGATGTTATGTACGAAGTCCTCTTGCGAAATTGCTCTTACGATGAAAGGCTGGTAACTTTTGACGTCACTGGAGATAACAAAACCCGAGGTCCCATTGAAAACCTCGAAACTGTACGTTATGCTACTCTTTATTTCGAAATAAATAAATTACAGAACAAACTAAGGTCGCTTTAAATTGAAAGTACTGCTATAACAAGTTTCAATGCCAAAGTATAGATCGCTTTTTATGACTACTAAAAATGCGTTTCAAATATTCTGGTACGCGTTATATGTTTGTATCGTGTCATCTGCTTATCCGTGCACGTACTGCCGAAAATCAATAAGCGAATTAAACAAAACAAACAAAAAACCGGCATTAATTCTTCGCATCCGTCAGTAGACATGTCACTTCACTAAGGTGCATTACAGTGAAAACGCTCACCGCTGGTGACATCGTTCATGTTAGAAAAGCAACACAAGCAACACGGCTTGGATACCCCGAGAGAAACCACAACTGCTCAGAATTCTTAATATTCGCGTCGTTTCTTCGCCAATTTTCTCAATAAACCGGTAAATTTGTGTCTTGTTTTTGTACAAAATTCTACATTTTTTAACAATTGCATATTACAAAACAGGAGACCATTCAATAACTATACGTAGCGTCTGTTAATTAATGTCTACTTTTAACTAAACCCTAACTTTAAAATGTGGCTCTACACTCTACAAAAATCTGGTCGTAAAAGAACTCTTAGGCATTGTTCGGCTGGTGCATATTTGGCGCCCTAAATGTTTTTTTAAGAACCCCTACGAGATAATACCCCATTCACACGGACAACATAAAAGTACCTTTAACATAGGTCCCTTTGCTATCGGCGAATCAGCCCGTGTCTCGGGTCGCGAGCACACGCCACGCGCGGAAGATCGTTAATTGATTGGCCGCAGAGAATTAAGGTCCCTTAGCTAAAGGTACCTTTACAGTCGTGTGAATGGGCCATTCCCGAGAAACCTATAAGGGGTTCTTAAGTTCATTTTTTGCTGCGAAAGGGTTCTTCGTCACTCAGATGCCTTTCTAGCGCGCCCGGATGCGGTAGTGTTTGAGGCGAAACTCTCACCGCGAACTGAAAGAGTTGTTGGGGCGTCGAAGCACTTTTCTAGAACGGAATATTTTTTTAGAGTGTATTGCGTGGATTACCTAGGGACGCTCTCGACTCATTTCGACGGTCCTTGCAATATCTGCATACAAAAGATATCCTAGAAATTATTACGGTAATTTACAGACTAAAGCCGGGGTCACACTGATCATACATCATACAAAAGACAGTCTGCAAACACGAGTGACCGCAATAACCATGGTTCGAATGCCGCGTGCCAAGTTTTACCCTTGAACTCACTGCCATGCGGCTTTCGAGGCACGGATCTCGCGGTGACTAGCGGTTGAATCTGTGTGCAGACTGCCTTTTGTGTTGATGTGTAAGCAGTGCGACCACGGCTCAAAGGATAACTCTGGTCGAAATCGAAAGTAAAAGAAATGACTGGTATCGCTTTAGTAGCAAGGAATATGATCACAGCCGAAATATTACCTTAAAGTGAAGCCGCGTGCCCAACGAAACCCTATCTTAAAGATGCGACCAGCTAGTCTTTAGCGGACGGCAAGCGCGTTAGCTTTAAGTCAAGGAACACTGGCGCAGCACCTTTGGGACGTCATGTCGCAGCAGAGCTGCGGTCGCTTGGTTGTACCCGTTGTACCGCGTACCGCAGCACCCTTTTGACGTCACGTCGCGGCGGGATGGATGGATGGACGTTAATGGCTCTGCCCTTTGTAACGGGCGGTAGCTTGCGCCACCTGGTCTGAGTCTAAATAGACAAAGATACGATTCCTGCACTCATTCCAAACCACTTTTCTCCTCCAAACTATCACCAGGCAGTGTGGGATATCACCAGGATGACCTTTGGGGAATACGGCAATAAGACTAAAAACATCACCCCCCGCTTCTTTCCCCCAACGAGAGAGTCGCTAATTTTTCTCTGGTCACACCTTGTCGGCATTACCTCAGCACCGGACCCGCTAAGGGACAGGGTTGAGACTTTGGGCCGACGCAACGTGGGAGAGAGTTCCGATTTTCCTTTGTCTCGCCTGTCCCCAGCTGTGCTAGTTAGATGTGCCTCATGAAATTTTCCCTAGAATATTACCACGAATCTTCTAATCGCCTCTTTGTGGCTGTAATCCTTTTCTCTGCCGTCCTCCCATCGTCACCAACAAAACCCAGGGCCCCGTCCAAATCTTTTATCCCTTCAGGGAGGAGAGGGCGAAGCCCCGTGCACTTAGAAAGCAAGTGACTTCTCGCTCTCATTATCGCAGGCAGCATATAATGTGTCTGTCTCCTAAAGTTTAGCCCTATGCTCCTTGTGCTCAACATTCCGCTTCTCGCCTCAGACAGTAAAGAACTTCCCAGTGCTTCCGTATGTTAGTATTTGTATGTTAGTATTCGGCTAGCAGGAAGGAGAAGGCAATGGCGCTACTTTCCCAAGATCCAGTGACTTAAGTAAATCCCAGTGAGATAAGTTAAGAAAGCGGTTTATGCGGTCAGTTGAAAGCGCGTTCAGTCCATTTCACCCAGGTTGTAGTTATGGATATGATTATTTAGTACTAATTAGGGTTTCCATTTGGGGCTCCAAGCATTATCTGGCGAACGGTATTATAGTAAAGGATAAAAACTATCGCTTATCCTAGCTTTAATAACCTCGGCGGCACTACGCAAATTAATCTACGACGAGGGGTTGTAGTAGCTACGACGTAAATGGTATCGCGTCGCAGATTAAGGCTGCAATCACACTGCCCGTATATCGTACAGAAGGCGTTTTGTTCATTGCAAACAGGGTGACAAAATTATCCGAGGGCACGCCTCACGCGTACTCGGAGAATGTCTGCTTCGTACATATGCGAACATGTCTGCAAACAGCCAGTGTAGGGCCCGTGTCACAGTTCCGCCATGCAAAAGAAAGAAAAAGAGGCCTTAGACAGTGCTTGCAGACGGTCTTTTGTACGTGGTGTGAGCGCAGCATAACGTTACAGTTTTTCGATGCAGGTACCCACCAGTCACGTACGAAGTCGGCCCGGTGCAGTACTATGCCGCCAAAGAAACAGCTCTAAAGCTGTCTACTGTATACATGCAAGTTTTCCACAACAATATGTCTGGCCAGGATAATAAGGCGTATGTATCGGAGCAAATAGACCACGAAGACGAGTACTCGTGGACCGTTAATAAGGGAGCAGATTTCACCGCTAAAGCCAAGTTCAGTATAAACGTGCCACTAATTTATCAGTTCTCTACCGAATTTTCGACAGCAATGAAGACAGGCTCTGGAACCACCAAGACCGAAACACGCACTACGCGACAACTGATTAAACAAGATATAAATATACCCGCTGGAGCCACTATCGAAGCCAAGTGGTATGTCAACGAAGCAAAAGTGGTGCGTACGATTCGGTATTTTTTGTTGTATAGATGTTTCGTTTGAAAGCTACTGAAAAACCTCACACCGTTCTTTAGCCCCTTTTCTCCGGAATGATGGTGATAAAGTCAGTACAAAGGTATATAAGATCACAATAAAAATAATATTATAATTACTTGCACATCGAGACGCCACACTGAAACAACCTTCCGCAAATATTCTCGAATGTTATGTTAAATGACTGGCAAAATCTTTTCTTTCTATGAAGCAATATTATCAAAGGCACCGACAATCAGAGCCGAAATGTTTAGTCTGCATACAAAATGTTTAAAGGGTATGCCCGGTGCAATCAGTAAGTTACTCAATTTTTCCGCTGATCGCGTAGAAAGGGCCTAAATATAGTCAGATGTGATATTTTTTTAATAAAAGAACCCCAATATTCGTTCAATCAATTATGAACATGAATACAAAATTTCATGCCAAATTACGAAATTGTGAATGGCTTCTAGTGTCGTGACTTCGCATCAGGCATGGTAACGACGGAGTCTCGGACGTTGACTTACTCCCGGTTTTGATCAACATGGTTATGGTGCGTACAAAGATCATCGTCAACGAATTGAGCTTCCCTCAATGCCGTAGACCTTGTCTTTATCAGAACGAAATTATTTTACTGAGACAGCTGTCAAGAGCTGTCGTGGATCTCTTGGCGCAATGTTGCGTCAGAGCTTACGTTGTGGCCAACAAAAACGCTGTACGTTTTGCGGGTGCAATCTGAGCAGTTGGGCACTGTTTGAAATAGAATTACTTGTGCGGCGGAGTATTAAAAATTCGAATATTGTGACCATGATATTTCTAAAAGCAATGACAATATAATTTAATTGTTTTCTCAGAGGCAAATGTTTACCGGACAATCTCTTTAACTAAATTTTTATGGAGACACTAGAACCCTTCTGGCTATCTAAAATCAACCATCGCGTAGCTCTCAACGTAAAACAAAACAGCGCCAGTCTAAAACTAGATTCATACAAAAACGTCGACGAAATGCACGCGCGCAGTAAGAATGCTCGTAACCAAGATGATCAGTAGATTTTCTTTGCGTCATTAATGTTTCCCGACACTATTAATGATTGTCCAGTACAGAGAGACCACCGCCAGGTTTAGCTGTAAAGATACTGAGGGGGTGCGGAGCTGGTCGTTTCATTACTGCATTTCAGTTTTCTCAAAGCTGGGTTTTCCGGAGAACGCTACTTTTTTTCGTAGCTTTTGTGATTTCGCAGAAAATGTGTTTTCTCCAGGTATTTTTTTTCCTCGCATATTTGGGGTATATTGATCCGAACACCCCAAAAGAGTTTAGGTAGAATAGGCGAATATATGTCTAGGCATAGCATCCTCTATACTGACAAAGCCTGGTAGATCGCCACGAGACGCGACCGCTGAAAGTGAAAAGGTAGGTCGGCAGACAACGAATGAGAGGAGAGGCATGTAACGAGCGCCCCGCTGCGGCGAGACGCCGAAACACACTTGTCCCGAGCGATGGAATGTCCGCTCGTGCACCTCGCGGTCCTCGCGCTAGCGCTTCTTTTCTGGTCTGGTTTGAAAACCATGTTTCGGCTACTCGCCGCTGCAAAAGCTGGTCGCTCATGGCTAGCTTCCCCAAGAAATGCTCTGTATTACCAGCTCCTCGCGCTCCACATCTGCGACCGCGCGCTCAATGGCTCCGTCATCGAACTGCCACGCTTTGTGAGTATAGAGGAGGTTATGGCATAGGTTCTCAAAGGCTTGCTTCGGATGTGTAAAGCCGGGGTCACAAAGCTCATACATCATACAAGGACAATCTGCAAACACGTGGTTCGAACGCCGCGTGCCAAGATTCCTTCTTGAACCCGTTGGCAAGCGGCATTTGAAGCAAGGATCTTGTGGTGACTCGAGTTCGAATCTCTATGCAGACTCTCTTGTATGATCCATAAGCAGTCCGACCCCGACTTTGACACATCATTCAAAGGACAGTGTGCAGGCATAGTCTGAGGCGTATGACGGTCACATTGGGCATACAAAAACTATCTACACATGTACGAAGCAAACATGTTTCCAACATGATTCAGGCGTACCTTCAGGTAATCATGTCATCATGTGTGCAGCGAACAGCCTTTTATTTTGTATTATGTATTAGCAGTGAAACCGCGCCTTGACAAGGCTAGACGTGTTTGCCTCAAGGCCGGAGGCTCCTCTACGGGTTCCCGTTTTCATGTACAAAGTAAAGCATTGTGAGGTGAGCGAGGGTCGTTCATGCCGGGGAAGCGCCAAAGCCACGCAGACAAGTTCGGCAGTGTGAAAAACAGTATTTTGCGCAGATTCATTTGTTTTGCTAGCGTGATTGCTTCCCCAGCATTCATATCACGCCACCAAACTCATTGTAGCCTGTCGAGAACGAAGCTCCCATAATGCAGCATCTAACGTCACGTTTACAGTGTTGCCAGTAGAGCCCTTTAAGCCGGGGTCACACAGCTTATACATGATACAAAAGACAGTCTGCATACAGATTCGAACGCAAGTGACCGCGAGAACCGTGCTTCGAATGCCGTATGGCAAAAAGTTCAAGGAGACACTTGGCAAACGCGGCATTTGAACCACTGATATTGCGGTGATTGATGTTTGCAGACTGTCCTTTATATTGTGTATAAGCAGCGTGACCCCGGCTTTAGCCTCTAGGAACAAACTTAAACATTCAAGAACTTCACAAAAAAACTTTATTGCGACTCGTAATTTGTATTACTAGTTTAGATGTGTATATTCACGTGTTGCATCAATCTTGAGGCAAATCAGCGACAATCAATATTCCACCGTACTTCGCTGACGATTTAATCGAAACTTGGGTCGCACCATATATCTTTGTTTTCATTATGTTGTATCTTTACAGGTGGTGCCGTGGACAGCCAACATCTTGTTGAAGGGATACGTTGCAGGATTGTTTGAAACGGCCGATAAGAATCTAACATGGAGGTACCTAAACGTGAACGATATGGACACACGAGCACCTAATACACCAAAACAGAGGCGTCACTTATCTTGCATCGGGGCTGTTCCAAGCAAACGTAGCTCAGAGCTACCACCTCTCCACCACCCAGAAAACAATAGAGCAGCGCACCGCGAACATAGCCAGATATACTTTTGAGCAAGAAAGCTCATGAACCACGACCGAGTGGATGAAAACAAGTTTTCGAAATAATAATAAAAAATACTAATGAAAGCAGTTCTAATCTTTACTTTTTTGCAGTAAACGTTAAAAAATCTAAAAACATTTCGTTTACCCGTTGTAAACGGCCTTTTTCTTTTTGAGGCGAATTAAAATCTTCAAACAGTTACATTTTACACTAAAATAGTGATGACAAGGAATACCCACTTTACTCACTGACAACCTACGAAACGGAATAGGTCTTCAGTTGTCTTAAGTGACTATAGTTTCGTCAGAATATGAAGTAAGCACTGCGATGCACAAAGCGAAATAAAAATCAGAATAATAAAGAAGGGCAAAGTTTCATTATGTATTTTTAAATTATTATTTGACAAAAACATCGATTGAAGAGGTGCCAATAAGATGGTCCTAAACATTTGACACTAGACCGAAACTGGAATTGATTATAGTAACGCAAACTCAAGAAACGTAAAGCGGAGCCTATTATTCAATCTCGCTATAAAGTTTCATAAAAGCTTGGATCTTATTATTACGACCATGGAGGTAAAATCGCTACTTTCCTAAGATTTTAAACTCGGACTCGCAGAGTCAAGCTCTGACCATAAACGTGGGTGGAACTATGATGTATTCATAACGAAGTAAGTAAAGGGGACCGTATACAGGATGTTATAGTAAGCTGGCAAACTCGCTCACACGAAAAGTACGCATCGAACAATAAAAGTTTCATGTATTGTTGTTTTCTGCCAATGAGCAATAACGTTTGATGTATATTAGGCTAATAAATATGTTTTTTATTTATTTTGAGTTTGCAAAATTCGAAGTATGTTTTCAACATGTACAAAGCATTCAGGCCATCGTCAAAAACAACTAAACCAGCACCCTCGTAAAGAAATGCTGAGCACCCGCAGATATACAGCGTTCCAAAAATTTACTCGATTTGGAAGCCTTTTCATACTCAGTTTTGGATTTCCCTATCAAAACGGATCTCCGCCCTATTGAAAATAAGGTCTAAAGGGCCCATCGGAATCGAAGGATTATGGGACCTAGCGGGCCTTCAAAACCCTTCAGAAACACCCTACAGAAAAACTCTTCAGGGATACCCCACAGAAAACCCTTCAGCCCTTCAACCCGTCAGACCCTACAGCCCAAACCCCTTAGCCCATCAACCCTTTAGACGCCCAAAGGACTGTGAATCATAGACAAAAATGCAGTTCGAAACAGCATTGAATATTTAATTGCGGACATTTAGTTTTACATGCATATTATAACTCAAATAGACGATAAAAACCAACGTTTCTTCAAACCCGGGCGCAAGCAGCTGTAGACAAAAGAGAACATATCAAATAGGGACAACTGACTTCTTGATCACAGAGAAAAATATCTTTCAGAGTACTCACAATGCCGCTGGGTAAATTCCTGATGTACGGTAATAAACCGATAATCTGCTCGGCTAATAAACCCGAGCAGGTGCACCTCACGGACACATACACAGTCTCAATAAGCACGTTTAGGGAAAACCACGAACTCGCAAGCAGCACCCGCCACCGTTGAGAAATCCTGAGAAAAGTCGCGGTTTCCTTCATGATGCCGTCGGGGCGGCGTCTTCGGCGTATTGTTCGCTCGCTGGATGCTTCTAAAGCCGGACGGACGAAGAGGCGCACGGAACAAGGCCGGACAGCGGCCGTCATCCACCGTCTCAGGACCCACAGTGCCATGATCCCGGTGCGCAGGCACTACATGCGGTGGGACGCTGACCCCGACTGCCGGGCTTGCGGCGAGTACGCTGACACCGGCCGCCATCTCCTTGAATGCGCTGAACACGATGGCGCCCCAGCGGTGCTAAAGGCGGCCAACGCCGAACTGGGGTTGACCTGCGGAACCAAGGAAGAAACTGCACGGATCAAAACAGACCAAGGGGCGAGCCCTCAATGTCATGCTCACCTTCCTGAAGGAAAGCGGTCCGCTCCAGACATCCGCGGCGGCGGCGGCGGCGGTAACAAGCAAACCGCCCCCGAGCGGACAGAAAATGGCTATGCCGGCCTCCCCGGCTTCCACACACCACTCTCTCCCGCCGACCGCTGGAGAAGGGCCTGGCGGCCCTGCACCCTCTCCCCACCGCCGGGCGGAGAGACGCGCAGTGTGGGTTGCTGTTGCTGTTCGTGTTTTGGCGACGAAAAAGAGAGGACGTCTGACTCTGGTGAAAAGCAAAATGGTTCTGTTTATTTGTTCCTTCTTGGGGACCGTCTCCCGCGGAGGAACCGGTTCCCGGAACGTAAAAGCCCTCGCCATCTCCCCCGCGTCCCTCGTGCCTGGGCAACGCGCTGCTCTCGGCTTGCCCTTTTCTTTTCTAATATTCGTGTCAACAACCTTTGCTTGTTGCACGGATCTCGCCTCGAGCGGACAGGATTGCGTTCGCTCTCAAAACGCCGCTCGGCCAACAACACTCGGCCCGCGGCTCGTCAATTCTCCTCATGGGGCGGTTGCCCCCAGTGGCCTCCTTGGCGACCGAACATCCAGGTCAGTGACAGACGAGTCCTGGAGCCCACTCGTGTTTGATAGAAGAGCAGTAATAAAAATCTGACCGTACACACATACGATTGCCATCCTCCAAATACTTATTTTTTTCCCGTCACGAACATTAAGGCTGCGGTCCCACGGCAGCCATCTTGAACAAGGCGTTAGTTCAACCAATAGATGGCGACACGCACCCGTGGGGTGGCCGAAACATTGGTTCACGGTGGGATGGCTCGAGCACCATCACGTTCCCCTCGTGGCCTTGCTCGCGCCGCTGCCAGCTGTGCTCAGCTGGCTCAAGTAGCGTGGCCCAGCAAACGGATGTATGCGAGAATGTCAGGCTGGGTTTAAATTGTTCTCTGATATAGGGAGATGCGGTTCGGCGGTTGTAACGGGTTTTCGCAATAAATCTTACCAAGAAGGAATCAATTGTTGATTGACGTGTCAATATTCCATCAATGAAAACTTCTTCTTCAGGAATGCACGCTAAGTAGACTCAATCTTCCAAGACACCAGTGGAAGCGGACGTCAAGTAAACTGCTTCGCGATTTACGGTACTTACCTCACCATTTTAATGGCGACTGAAAATAACGTCACGAAATATTGTGTTTCACGGGTTCCGGAAGATGTTGTAAAGATTGTTACATTATAGTTCCCAGAAAACAAACGCCGTTGCAATATTTTCGGAAGTACCGACACACATAATGTTGTAAGTACAGCTTAGGAGGAATATGATGAAAACCATCAGATTAAATAGGAAGATATAGGGTGTATTCACTGGCGGCCATATCTGTGTGCGCTAATGCTGAGCACGTGCTGATGGCTAGCTTCCACAGTTATTTTGCAACGTGCACCCCGCACCATCAAGATTGCCGGTCTTGGCAGCCTATTATTGTGAGCTCGTTCTGAGCATGCGCTCTAAACAGTGACCTCAAATATGGCGGCCATTGAATACCCCCTATTTCTTTGCAATGAAGACGCTATGAATGAACGGCGTTTAGCGACGGCAAGTTATGAGCGTTCGGGAATTTATAAGTTCACGTGAGTGCTAACTATGGTCATGCGGACAATGAAGACCTGTTTTGTCGGGAGATGGTGTTGCGGTGATGACCTGATATCGGACGACTCGTGGCAGACGAACAAGCAAGTTTCTTCTCAGCGAATGGTAAGCGTCCAGTGTCAAGCACAGCACGTGGCTACCGATGTTGTCGACGTTTCGAACACTCACCGCTTTCAACAAAAGTCCTGGCACCTGGGCTAACTTTCTGGAAAGACTCCAAGTCTTCCTTGAGAACGCCATCATGAACAGTAACTGAAAACGATCCACTATTCAGTCGGTGGGTGGCGAAACGTATCCGCATCTGCGGAGTCATGGTCGATGCGTACTCCAAGTGGTTGGAAGTTTACACGATGCCTGCCACGACGTCCAAACGCGTCATTGACGTTCTACGCTCTCTTTTTTCTACTTTTGCCCTACCGAAAATACTTTTCTTTGATAACGCGCCAAATCTTGCTTCAAATAAAATAAACAAGTTTTTGAGAAAAAAAAACCGGCATCAGGAATACCATCCTGCGACTAACGGGCAAGCAGAACAGAGTGTGTGCGAAACGAAGAAAGCCCTCTTGAAGCTTACGGAAGATGCAGTTCAGTGGAGAATCGGCAGGTTCTTGTTCCAGCAGCACGCGACGGTCTCACCTTACACGGTAAAAACACCCGCCGAAGCAATGTTCGGCGGACGAAGAACCACACCCCTCGATCTCATGATACTATGGCCTACGAACGAAGATCGAGAGATTCCCAGATCGGGAGTAATGGCAGTTTATTCGGTCGGACAACTCGTCTACGTGAGGAATTTCAGCGGAAGTCGGGCCTTCCATGTAAAACTTGAGTAGAAAAGGCTCTATGCTGATTGACCAGAAGGTGTAATCCCTTTCAATACGTTGGATATCAATGCCCTTGAGTGTAAATATAACTAAATCACAAAACTCTCTTTGTGTAGTGTGTAACTGCCCTTGTATTTGGTAGTAGAAGCTATGGTGGTGATTTGGACCTTTCACATCAGGCTCCTTTTTCTTATTTTTCGCCTCACACTCCCTTGCGGTTTAAGTAAAGCTTTCTACCAAAAGAACGAACTCACCGATCCAACAGATACCCCCTCGGTTTTCTCGCGAACTGAAACGTCCGCAAGAAATCGCACTTGCATCGTCTATACCACTCTACGAATAGCGACGAAGTTTATGCCAGGTCCAAGATATGCAGAGCTACTGTTAAGACTCCGTACAACCGTGATAAAAAATTTATCAAAACCATGTTGAAGGCAACATTTCTAAGAGTCCCCGGGCCTTTGGCGTCTAGTTAAAAAGCGCACGTCCAATAGGCAGGTACTGACGTCACTGAAGATAGATGGAAAATATTCCACCGACCCTGAAACTTTGTGCAATCTCTTCGCAGATTTTGTATTTGTTCCCCAAACTCATTGGCCACTGTCGGTAGCTCAGGCGTCTTACATGCTGTTCAAGACCACGTTCCACCTCCTCTTATCAGTCTTGACGACGTTATAGGATCGATTCGTCAGCTACCATCTAAAAAGTCATACGGCCTTGATGGTATACCAAACTTTATTGTTAGAGGGTGCGCCGACATTCTGGCTCCGGTACTTCAACACATATTTAATTTGTCACTGAAGCAATCAGTTTTCCCGCTTGCCTGGAAAAACGGCTTAGTAATTCCACTTTTCAAATCTGGTAACACAACAAATGTTCGGAACTATAGACCCATATCTTTGCTTGCTGCTTTTTTTCGAATGTGCTCGAAAAGATAATTAAAAAAAGATTTGACACATTATTTCAAGCGCGTAATATCTGATACGCAACACGGTTTCATGAGTGGTCGTTCTGTTGAGACGAATCTTGTGTTGCTTAATTGATGTTTCACCCACTATTTTTTCTCGAGGAAAAACTGATGCTGTGCATTTTGACTGTAGTAAGGCATTCGACCATGTGAATCATAAGCCATTGTTACATTAACTGTCTGTGTGCGGTCTCAGTGATGATTATTGTTCTTCGTACGACAGTTGTCTTTCTGGAGCAGCGAATAGTGCCACCTATCCTCGTGCAAAGTCACGCTTCTTTTCTGTACCGTCTGGGGTACCCCAGGGTTCCAACCTTGGATCTCTTCTTTTTAATGTTATCGTCAAGGACATCCAAGACGTCGCTCATCATTCACGTCTCTTGCAGTTTGCAGACGATCTCGAAATCTACAAAAACATGATGACATTAAGTGACTGTATTCTACTTCAAGAAGATGTCAACGCCATATGTCTGTGGTATCTAGACAATGGTCTTACACTCAACTTTAATAAAACCAATGTTATATCTTTTACGCGCAAGACTACTCCTACTTCTTTCGTGTACCGCTTAGAAAGAGCGGCCATTAACCGTGTAGTGTATGTAAAACACCTTGGAGTTTTTCTTGACTCCAAACCTTCTTTCAACTCGCATGTGTCGCATGTTGTGAGCTCTTGTTTTAGACTTCTTGGTGTAACTTCACGATTTAGCAAAAGTTTTTCGTGTGTATATCTTTTATTTGTGCTTTATCGAAGCATAGTTCTCCCAAAACATGATTTTTTCAGTGATCTGGAACAGTCCTTAGGATGACTGCCTCAAAAAATCTAGAACGTATACAGAAAAGCTTTGCCAGAATTTATCATTTTAGATGTTCACATCACATTGAAATACTGAAATCATTACAGATATTTGAACTGCAACGAGACGGTGTTCGGGCGACCTTGTATTTTTGTTTAAATCGATACACTCTTACTTCGGCATTAGCTCGTTAGTCTCATCTGTGCACTATCATATACATGGAAGAAACGTTCGAAATCACCGCTGGTTCAACGTTGGCCCCACAAACTTTATTTCACCGTCGGGTCACATTCATTTCATTTCATTTCATTTATTGTTCTCTCAGGGCCCGAAGGCATTACAGAGAGGAATGGGGTTTTTCTAAACGGAAACATATGAGTATAAAGATACGTAAGGCAAGACATAAAACAAAAAGTTATTGAACATCAAAAAACTTAGTAATGGCAATTTTAAAATCAGTGGCATCAGTTATCGAGACTATGGGTGCAGGAAGGCGATTCCAATCTATAGACGTCTGAGGGAGAAAGGAGGCATTGAAAGATGAGGTGTTACACTGGGGGACGCCTACTTTTAGATGGTGATTAGTTCGTAGCGAAATGTAAGATGGTTCTAAGAATAATGTTTGACGAAGTGTTGGATTAGAGTGAAAAATCTTCTGAAAAAGACAAAGCCGGGATATTTTCCTGCGAAGAGAGAGGTTAGGCAAGGAAAGTTATGCTTTCATAGATGTGACGCTGGATGTGCGATGATAGTTCGAGAGGATGAAACGAGCGGAACGATTTTGTATGGACTCAACAGCGGATGAAAGGGTGATACCGGGGTCCCAGATAGTGGCCGCATATTCCAGTTTAGTACGGACTAAAGTCTTATAGATTAGAAGCTTTAATGAAACAGGAGTAAGCGAAAGGTTTCTTTTGAGGTAACCTAGTAAGCGATTAGCGCTATTAGTGACATATTCGACCTGTAAATTCCAGGAAAGGTCATTGGTTAGATGCACACCAAGATATTTATAGGAAGTAACAGAAAGTAGGGGGGAGTTAATGATGTTGTAGGATGGACAAGTGTTATTATGCCTGGACACTCTCATAGATCTACATTTAGATGTGTTGAGTTCCATATGCCATTCTGAGCACCATTGTGTGACGTTGTTTATATCAGTTTGAAGAACAGAAATGTCAGAATCGTTAATAATTTCTTTATAAATGACACAGTCGTCAGCGTACAAGCTGATGGAAGAGGAAACATGCATAGGAAGATCGTTAATATAAAAAAGAAATAGTAGTGGACCGAGCACAGAACCTTGAGGAACACCAGAGTTAACACTTGATAATGATGAGTTAGTTCCGTTGGCGCAAACAAATTGAAAACGATTCTATCCAATTGAGTATGTTATTATCTATGTTTAAGTTACGAAGTTTATGGAGAAGGAGTACATGGGGTACTTTATCGAAGGCTTTGGAGAAGTCAAGGAATCTGCAATCTGTCCTGGAACCCCGGTCAAAACTATTTAAACCATCTTGACTCAATATGGACATATTTAATATAAATTTGTGCCGATTTAAAAAGTGCTTGTGCCACAGGCACGTAGCCAGGATTTTGTTTCAGGAAGGGGGGGGGGGGGCGCCCATGACAAAATGCTGTATGAGGGGGAGGGGGAGAGGAGGTCCCAGCAAAATGGAAGATTTCGGGGGGGGGCCCGGGCCCCATGCCCCCCCCCTGGATACGTGCCTGTCGTGCCACGTATGTGGTTGGTGTATATACGTAGTCACTGCTGAGTATTTTTTTTATTTTGTCGCTTGTATTTCTTACCTTTCTTATTCTTTATTATTTGTATTCTTGTTTCACAACTAACGAGTGCACCAGTGATTATAAGCGCCGACTGTTACTGGGCACGAGAAATAAAAGTATTATTATTAATATAAATATTTACATTATTATTTCAAGCTGCAGAGGTCAGAAGGTGTCACTGTTGGAAAGCGGTAAAGGTGCAGATTCGGGAGTGATGGCGTTTTTCGCTGG
This sequence comes from Ixodes ricinus, assembly GCA_037355805.1. Taxonomy (NCBI): domain Eukaryota; kingdom Metazoa; phylum Arthropoda; class Arachnida; order Ixodida; family Ixodidae; genus Ixodes; species Ixodes ricinus. The sequence continues at coordinate 15,060 of JAZHYW010010773.1, read as the reverse complement.
GGTGTTTGCTCAGCGCTGTGTTTGTTCGTCTTTGTGCTTGCATTTTGCGCTTTCTTTGTTTTAGGTTGGCATGAACCAACTAGCTCGAACCAAAGTTACTAACAGTGTCACTGTCAGTATCAGCTATCGCCATAACACACGACAAAGCTGCAATCTGGTGAGTCTAAATCACAACCGGTCATGACCTCATGTATTAGGGGGGTCCGAGGGTCGCCTATTTTAGCCCTGTCGCGTGCTCCTTAACCTTGAGCTGTGTTGGGCTCTGCGGCTTTATCTTTTTTGCGCTCAGCTGTCTTCTTGATTCCGCGCGGGCCATTATACAGGAAATTAAACGTATACTGAACCGATATCTGGGTGAAAATTGTTGGTCGTAGTGCATTTATGGTACACCAATTAGTTATAAGTTACGTAGTCTTGTGCGAGATCGTTTCCAAAATGTATTAAATCAAAATATAAGTGTTGTACGCAACCCCTGGTGCGCGTTTTTGTAAGCTCGCTCCGTGACGTCACGTTGCTTGCCCGGCCCGTCAGGACAGCTTGGGCAGGCGCTTTACCCGGTCTAGACAAAGTGGAGGAAACTGCCACCCGTTCGAAAAGGCATAGCCGCAAGCAAACCATTCATCGGGTGTCTGGCATCCTCGGCCCGTTCCGTGCTCGTCAAGAGTGCTCGTACCTGCTCGTACCTCGAGCTCGGACCTCGGTTGTGCTATGGCGACGTGCGACAACAGCAGCAGCAGCCAGAGCCGTTTATACCGAGAGAGTTTGGCCAATGGGCGGAGCTTGTTTCCCGCTAGGACCAGCGGATTTCGCGATAACACAAAAATGGCGTTACTTCTTTGTCTTGTTTATTCCTGAGAAATCGCAGAGATTTCCTATGAATCAGAGCCACAAAATGGCGGATGAAAGTAGTCTTCCCCCGGTTGTCAGACTAGGCTGCTGTGGTTGCCAGGTTGTCAAAACCTCCTTAAAGAGGCACTACCACGTCAAAATCTTTTTTTATATATTATTATTATCCGAAACGATTGAAAACGATGCCGGAACATTACCCTCAAAATTTGAAACTTGGGAATTCAGTATTTCTGAAGTAAAGAAACAATTTCTGATTGCCGAATTTGAAGTTCTCGCGCGATCCGCGCCAGTGCAGCGACTTCAAACATTAGGGAGTTTTAGAATAGCGCACGCTAAAGCTTTGCGTAGGTACGCAAAGAATAGCGTCGTCGCCACTGCGCATGCTCCGAACGCAAACCAGGTTTTGCGCTTTGCGTGCGCAATTTTAGCGTGCGCTATTTCTCGCAAATAGCGTGCGTACGCAAAGAGTCTTTGCGCTTCTCCGAGGAGGATTCGTGATGAGAACTTGGCTAAAGCCAAGACGAGCAGAGTTTAAAAGAATGGTTCAGGATTATGTCGGCGGCTGCGGCGTCGTGAGTGCGACGTCGGCGGCATCCTCGCGACTGCGATTTTCAATACGGGACGACATTGTACTCGGTTTGGCGACGATCACCTCCAACTTGATGCCTGCGACGCGCGAACATTTCTCGGCAAAGGTACGATGTGCGAAGGTCAGTACACGAGACCTCTCTTGCCGAGGTGACGCAAGCGGACTCGACCGGTCAACCGCTCGCGTCGCATTCTCATGTTTAAACAAATCTAAAATGGTACTCTGGACCAAAAGTTTGTTTGTTTTTTCCCTAAAGTTACAGCATTTCGTGTGTGAAATAAAAATTGCGACTGTATGTATCTTGGTGGCGTCGCAAGCGCAAGCTGCTTGGGCTTTTGCGTCGCGACGGAGAAACGCTATTCTAAAACTCTCTTGCGTCGCGTGCGCTAATACAAGCGCTAAATTTAGCGCTAGCGTGCGCTAAAATTGCGTACGTTATTCTAAAACTCCCTATTGAGCTTCCCTGCGAGTCGACTTTCTTTCACGCCTCCGCTCCGAAAAGCCGTTGCCACCGCGTCCCGAAGCGAGGAGGTAAAAAGCGGGAGAAAAAAACGCCAAAAATAAAAAAGCGCGCGCGCGCGTGAGGAAATTTTTTTTTTTGTGAATGCGGTTTTTTTGTTTTTGCGTTCCTATGACTATACTTTGTTTCACCTTGTGTTGTACCGTAGGAAAGGCTACAAGCGCGAGCTCCTTGCTCTATACTTCGTTTCAGCTTGGGTCCAGACGCAGGCGATGCTACAAGCGCGAGCTCCGGGCTTTCAGCGTCCCTGCCAAGCGCGCGCGCTCGTGCAATGCAAGCACTGTTCAGGGCCACACGCCCGCGCTCGTAGTATCGGCTGCGTCTGGACCCAAGCTGAAACGAAGTATAGGGCACATCTCGGCGGAACAAGCTCTCGTGCGTTAAGAGCAGCTCCCAACGCTATGAGCTCGCGCTTCTAGTCTTCTCTGCGGTACAACATAAGGTGAAACGGAGTATACAACTTGCATCGTTTTAGACAATACAAAAAATGCGACCTTTGGGTTGTCAGTGCCCCTTGAAGAAGGCCGAACTCTCTCAGTAAAAACGGCTGTTGCAGCGCCGGCAGCGAAATGCCATCTGATGAGGCGCCGCAAACGTCTGCCAAGGAAGAGGCATAGCATGCTGCCGTTCACCTGCGACATGTCCGCATGGTCGTCGTCGTTATCGTCGTCCCAGCGCATGTTCAATTCTCAATTTCGAAGTGACAGCTAAAAAAAGGAAATAAACTGTTCCTTTCTACCTGCACCACCTGACGGTATAACAGGTTTAATCCAATATACAATAAAAATGAGGGCTGTAATTAATCAAACATTTATTTAGTTTTTAAAGTCAATTAAAAAAAGGGAGGTAGCTGAACCTTGGCATTGGAACGAACTTAGAGAATCTTACGGGCATTTATGAATATTTGTGTTTTGTTTTTTTTTTTGTTTTTTGGTATTATGTTATTAATTGTTGTTCCGCTTGGTCCTGTCTTGTCTTCGGTGTTCTTGACGACGAGGAAGTTGTCTTATTCTTGTTTAAAGTTTTCGTACTGGAATACATAAGAAAATTAATTGGAAACAGTTTAGAAATATTATTCTCTTTTCATGATTTTCTTTTTAAAATTAATTATGTATATCTGCGTATCTTGGTATTCTCATGCATGTTTTCAATTTATTTTTTATTTGTCCTTCTCCTTATTTTTACGTTCGCTTTTTTTTTGGGGGGGGGAGGGGGAGCAGATATCATTTTATTTCTTCGTTGTTAATGATTATTTTTTACAGCAAGAGATTATTATTTTTATAGCTATACATACCCTGGTATTTACATATTTAAGAAATTGGATTTTCCCCGAAGGAGAAGGATCACACTTACAAAACTTCCTGTTTGCGTCCTGTACTCGTATCATGTGTTTCTATTAGTCTTTTACGTTTTTTTAATAAAAAGTAGAAGGTTTTGTCTTGAAACCGACACTAAATATTTAACCATTTCGTCGTTTACCCTGAGACTGGGGGTTTTTTTAGAAGAGCAAAAGTAACAGAAAAACAGACAGGTCTCAAACTATTTAGTCGTTTTCATCAGCATTACTTTTTTTTTTTTGTATGCTGTTAGTTGCTGGTGATCGGTCTTGAGGTGCTGTAATAAGAGATCAACCTCTCCTCTTTTTCACTGTCTCTCTTTGTTGACCATTTCTGAACACTCCTGAGTTGTCAGTAGATAAATTTTCGTTCCAGTTTCGTTATAGATACTCTCATTATTTTTGGTGAGAAGCCCAGAACCTGGAACTGGTCTTAGGTCCGCCTAACCTGTTGTTTGGGGTCTTCTCCATTGGTGGCTGTTTGTCGCAGGTGGTTAAAGGAAGCCCAGGGAAGGAAGCTGGCTCACTTCCCCTGATCCTTGTTGTGGGTCTTCCAATTACCATTGGTTGTGGTGTTGGTTCAGGATGGTAAGCTAAGAGAAGCTTCCAACCAGGAACTAGTCCACGGCTCTCCTAACCAAAGATGGAGTCTTCTCATGAGATGGCAATTTTTTGTTTTTTTATCTAAGAAGCTAAGGAAGCCCGGAGAATGGAGCTGGTCCAAACCCCCTATCCACCACTTTTGGGTCTTCCAAGGCCATCGACAGTGGGCATATTTGCAGTTTGGTGTTTAAAGATGACTACTGGTTGACTTTTTCGTGGATTCCGTTCTTGCTTGGGGTAAAAGTTAGTTTGTAAGAAATTTTCCTTATAGTAGTTTTTGTTTTTCTCTTGAGAGTGATATCTTCCATTCTCAAGTTTGATTTATATATATCTGTACGTACACATACACTCATTACACACATAAACATATACTCTCTCTCTATATATATATACATACAGACATACGTGTACATACACACACATGCACATACATATATACATATTATGGTATGTTGTCTGAAATATGTTTAACGAACGTCTCCAGAGTATTTATGTGAGTTTTAGAATTGAGTAGTTTTTGACGAATATTCAAGTTTATGTTTAAAATTGAAAGTTTTTGAATATATTGCCTTGTTAGATGACATGTAGTAAAGTAATGATCCATACTAACACAAGTTTGTACACAGGGACAAATAGTGTGGTTGTGTACATTAAATCTATGGAAATAAAAAGGAAATCTTCCATGTGCAGTAATAATTTGTGTGATGTTTCCAGAAGGAGGAAAGCTTATGGGTATGTGATTTCTTGATGGTATTCATTTAAATAATTCTGTGTTTTTGCCATCGTCTTGCCAAGAGGGATCTTATCTCCTACGCGCTAATCCTACTATTGTATGTTTTATATTTTGTTTTGATTTTGGTAGGTGTATGTATTGGCCATAACAACAAGCCGAGTTTGCAAATCGCTCGGCTAGATCGTTCCCCAATATATTAGAATGGCTTTTTACGTGAAAAAAGCCGTTGTATTAAATGTATTGACTGATTGGATTCTATGTTTTATTTCGTTAATTAAAGGAATTTTATTATTTGGATTTGCCAACGCTTGTAGGACCAATAGGTTGTCCGTGTATATGTTAAAATGGTGTTCATTTCTTGTTGCACGAATATATTCAAGGGCTTTTAATATGACAATAGCCTCTACATCGAATATTGTGCTGTGTTTTGGTAAGCGATATTTTCTTTTTTTTTAATTCCTCCCTTGTTTTTCAGAATAACCAATTCTGCTCCCATCTGATCTAGGTACACTGAACCATCTGTATAAAGTGATATTACTTTAGTTATTTGAGATAGAGTAATTTAATTCATTCTTTGGAATGATATGTTGAATCTCTTTGTTGGATGAGCTTTCCAAAGATCTATAGGATATGATACTTAAGTGGGGTAAATGCTAAGGCTATCGAATTGGGCGGGTTTTCTAAGTTGGAACACATTAAACATAAATGATTCTACGTCAAGAGTGATGTTGATAGGGATGATATTACATAGTATAGGTAGACTTATGTTAGAAACTGTGCAGAACGCACTTGCTATTTTGAGCAATGGTAGCCATTGTATGGATCGTAATTGTCTTAACATATGTGAATTGCTTGATGGTCTCCACCACGCGGGTAATCCTTACACAATATATCTTTCTATGCTACGTAAGTATATTTCCCATAGTTGGCTTGATGTAATAACCCAATTTGTTGAGTATATTTTTGAGATATTGGCTGTATGGATTTGGACTTTCTGTTTAATATATTGAAGGGGTGGTAGGAAGTTTAAGTGTGAGTCATTAATGACTCCTAAAATTTTAAGTTGTTTCACTATTTCTATTTTATGATCGTGAAATTTTATTATTGGGGGTCTTTTTTATATAGTTCACCTCTAGTTATTATTAGACATTTACATTTCGAGTAGTTAAAATATAATTTACGTTCGGATGTCCACTGTCCTATTTCTTGCAGTATATCAATAGTTTTATCTTCTAATTCTCTTCTTGAGTTGCCTTCTATGACAACCACGATGTCATCTGCAAATGCTTGTAGACATATGTGATTTGTAAGAGTTTTTTCCAGTAATCCTGATAGTAAAATATTCTATAGTAAAGAGCTTAGTGGAGAGCCCTGGGGACATCCCATGTTAATTGTTTTGCTTATTTCTTGCTTTTCTGGGGTGATATATGTGATGGTTCTATCAGGGAAGAATTAGTATAGCAGATTGTATATATAACTTGGGCAAGAATGGTGTTTTAAATATGCAAAAACTACCCGATAACATAGCGTGTTAAATGCTCCCTTGAAGTCTAGGGATACCATCGCTACAGCTGTTCATTTATTTTTTCAATTTTCGTAGGTGTGTAGTAAGCGTGAACAGAGCTTGTGTAGACGATTTAAAATGTGTGAATCCAAATTGTAGTAGGTGTAGTAGTTTTTTTTTCTTTTTAGTTACAAAATAGATTCTGCTATAGAGCGCACGTTCTAAAACTTTTCCGAGTATGGAATTTAAGCAAATTGGGCAATAGGCGTTGGGTGTTGCTTTGACTTTATCTTTTTTATTAATAGTATTATTTTCCTTTTCTCCCACTCTTTTGGAAAATATGCAGAAGTTAGATAAGAGTTCAATAAAGCTAGGAAAAATTCGGTGTGGAGGATATGCCAGAAACATTTAAGAAAAGTAACATTAATTTTGTCTAATCCAGGGGCGGTTTTAAGTGGCATTCTTGTTATTATGTTTGATATTTCTTGAAATGTTAGTTGAACATCAGGAGATGAGAATGAGGGAGTGCATAAATATTGTCGTAAGTTAGCTATATATGGTGAGTCTTTTGTGATGTCTGTTGGGAACACCGTGTCTAAGATATATTGAACTTATTCATTAAATAAAGAAGTTAAAGTATTATCTGTTTTCGGTATTGGTGGAAGAATTAGGGGTGATTTAAGCTTATTAAATGCACGTTTGTATGAGATTCCGAAGAGAGACTTTTTTGTGGTAGCGGAACATGATTCTTGCCAAGCAGAAATTTTAGCATGAAGGATGGCTTCTTTGCATGTACTTCGGTAGTCGTAATAAATTCGTTTTTGCAGTGATCTAATTTCTGTGTTTTATGATCTTTGGTACCTTCTTCTTAGTGCATTAGATTTAGATCTCATGATCTCATGATCTTGATTGACCACCAAGGGACCATGCGATTTTCGGAACGAACATTTCGTTCACACATTTTTATCCAATTTAAGAATTTTTTGTAAAGTGTATTCAATACCTGATCTATCCACTCTGGTGAGTAGTGTTTAGGTACCCAGGTCTTAAACCAATCATCTTGTTTTATAAGTAATTCTATTTTTGAGTAGCTTTTTAAGATTAATCTCTTTTGTGTGGTTTGCTTTTGATTGAAGAACCCAAAGGCAATAAAATTATGATCACTTAAACTATCAGTTTCTAATACTTTCCAATGTGTAACGTTATGAGCTAAAGAATGGGTTCTGATTGAAAGGTCTATCCAACTTTCTCCATTTACAGTAGAGAAAGTAGGAATGGAGTGTTGGTCGTTTAATATAAGATCATGTGTTAATACAAAATTATTTAATTGTTCTCCACGATCATCATCTACTTTGTCTCTCCCCCTCCCGAATTGGTGTGTCTTGCATTAAAATGCTCCGGCTATGATTATGTCGTTTTTATCTATTGTTATGATTGACTCAAGACGTGTTAGAAATGTATTAAATGAGGTTGTAGGAGATAAGTAGACATTTATTATTGTTACTGTTTTGTTTGAATATGTACATTTAAAGACTATTAGATCTTTTTCAAGTATTTTTGGAAGGATTGAACAAGATTGGTCCCTAACTATAATGGCGCATCTGGGGTCTATGGGGCAGTGAAAAGACGGTTCCGAGTTTGGAATACTTCGTAATGTGGTTATCAAAAACATATGGTTCTTGTATTAGAATAAATTCAGGGTTATTTTTTCTGTATATATTAACAAAGATTATTGGTGGCAGCCCTTGATCTCCCTAAATTAATCCATCAACTTATTTTTGTTGTGGTTTTTTGTTTTGTTTGAATTATGTGTTTTCGCTTTATAGAATTTAGTCGGGCTGTTCATTCTTAATTTGTTTTTTTTTTCGATTCTAGTGTTGTTTGTTATAATTCGTTTTGTTTTTACTTATTTTGGGTAATCTGTTCGAGACCGGAGTTGTGAAACATGGAAGGCGTGTGTACCCGTATTCGCTTGCTCCAAAAGGGTGGTTGGCATTGACCCTTCGGTTGACACATGCGCGGCATTTACCCTCCTCGTAGTTTGTTATTCCGCACTCTTGCGCAGGGTTCAGAACAATGCTCAAGGCAACTTCCTCTGGCATTTCAGAAGAAGCGACCACCGCCCGCGCACAGCTCTGATCGCGCACGGGTACCCATAGATGTGGCTTCGCTGCCTGCGTCCTGGTGGTGTTCCAGCAAAGGAGGCGTTTCATAGCAGAGGTCTGTTCGGCGCAAGGAGGTTCGGCGTATCAGCTGTTTACCGCCGACGGGTGCCGCGAGTGCCGCTGTTTCTCGCGCCCGAGCAAAAACGTCGTCTGCTATTCGCGTTGTGAATAAAATACACACGAATGACACAGCGAAACGAAATACACTTAAGCAACATCTTTTGACAAATAAAATGACTTTATAAAAATCCCTGGTTGTTTCCTACAAAATAAATAAATAACTATCAACTTTATTTCAGTGATGTTTATTCACTTTTTTGGCGCGCGTTGAGCGCGCGCAATTTTCAGCGTCTGCTCCCAGTCCGCACTTGCGTGATGGACGGCGGAAGGCGCAAGAAGCGTGTTCGACACTGTTTTATTTGTAAATGCACTAGCCGTCACACGGGCATAGTCCTGTTCTCAGCCCCCAAGGACCCAGAAAACTTTAAACGCTGGCAGCAGGCAGTGGAGAAGAGTACTGGAAGACAACTCCTGAAAAGTGCCCTGATCTGTGAGAAGCATTTCGACGAGAGGTAGGTGGAAAACTTCATCAAACATTTTATTACACATTAAATCCTTAGAGCCAGTTGTTTTCTGGGCTTAGAATACCCCCTATACATGTTGCAGTTTTGTGTGATGTACGTATGCATGCTTATATATGTGGACGCAGACATGTGTAAGGCTAAGCTGGTAAAGTTAGAATATAAGCAGCAAGAAACTGCCAAATAAATGTGCGGTAACACAAAAATTACTTTGCTGCAATAATAAGCACAATAAGACTCACACTAGCATAATATTTATTTAAAAAATTCAGCTATTTTACTGACTACAGCTAAAATATGAACATAGTAATGTACTGAACACTCCACTCTAAAAAAATGTTTGAATAGAGTACAAAAAAAAAAAAGCAAGTCGTAACTCAAGATGGATTGTCAATTTACGATTTGTTTTGTATATTTAGTCAAACAACTAACCGCAAAACAACTGAAATCTACATCAGTCAGGGCCGGAAATGTGTTTCCTCACCTCCCCTCTTTCTAAATCTCTACCTAGAATAACAAGATGTTACTCACTTTTTTTATCTGATTTTTAACCTTTGAAATCACAGTAATCACTTACAGGACCTCCTGCCCCATAATCTGAAAGGCTTTCTCTTGCATCTATGAATAAACAACCAGAATAGGTTTTTTTTTATATATATTAAGGCCTGCCAGAAACTTGCATTTGCTTACCATAAGGCAGCGTTACCTACATCTGTGGGTTGCACTTTTCCACACGAGCATGAGTGTGTTACAGAATATTTTGGCACTAAATGTAGGCAATCGCAGCGTGCTTAGCTAATATAATTAAAGTCCGTCTTTTTTCTGACCTTCCCACACATTGAATAAAAAAGTGGAAGCAAATTGTCAGTAACTTAAGAAGCAAGCACAAGTTATGCGAAAAAAATATATTTGTTAGAGTACTAAACACTGATTTATGAGAGTATTTGTAAGATATACCAAATTACCCCAAAAGTTTCTAAGATAGAGTAACTCGAGTAATAAAGTACAAGATTGATTGAAACACACATACATGACAGTTTTATTTATTATATTTCAGAGAGATCCAGCGGAACTATGTGCATGTGATCAACAATGAGAAAGTCCTCACACCACGTGGAAGGACCTCCCTCAAGAAGGATGCAGTTCCTTCCATGTTTGAGACTCCAAGGGCCCCGTTTGTGCTACAAATTGGCTCAGATGTGGAAAATCTCCTTAGAACTGACAGCAGCAGCAACAGCAGCAGCATGGAGAACCTTGACGAACCAAATGCCGAGCCGGGACCACCTCAATTGGAAGGCTTTGTAACAGACATCCAATGTCCGTCCAAGTACTGGACACAACAACACTTCAAGAATGCACCAGCAACAATCGCATATGCATCCAGCATCTATGACCCCACCCAGACTCCACCAACAAGGACAGAGAAGACTGTGATGTTTCATGCAAACAGCACCTGCCAGGACGTGACACGGTTTGAAGTTTATGCAGGACATAAACTTGTAAACAAGGGTGCCATCTACACACAGACAGAGGCACAGGAACTGCTCAACGGTGTTGACAAGAAAGCACTATGTAGAGGAGCGGGAGAAAAAAGGAATTTGCTGCCCTAACGCTGCAAGACTCTTACCTGTCCATGGGAGAAAAGCACATCTTTTCCACCAAGTGCAAAGCCCTCATTGAAGGTACCAAAATAGATATTATTTTTGTTAGCTGCAAAAATATCTTTCCTGATATCCACTAAAAATGGCTTTATGGAATTTTAAAACCAAGAGCAAACCATTTGTTTAAAAATGCTACCTGTCTGTAAGGCTGCAATTTGGTTCTTGGATATACAAATCCTTAGGTATGATACATATTATACTCTTGTCATGACAATAGTCATTTGTACCTAAAGTGTAAACAGTCTTAATGCATAGGGTAAATCTTAAAATCCATTAGACTTATTTTCCAAGGTGCCTCGAGATGTTTTGCTGGATATCTGAAAAGCAGAATTTAATTTCTGCTGGTGAACGATGGAAACGAAAATGGTTAAGATCACTTAGTCGAGATGCTGTATATTAAGTCTGGGTGCCCAGTTCTGAGATTGTGAAACTATTGCAATTGAGATTAGCTTTCTAGCTCTTTCTGTTTGTATAATTTTACTGTGAGAAATGGACTTTGAATAAAAGCCATAAGCATATATGATATCCTTTAGAGTTATGATGGTATGCAATAAAAATAGCTAGAAATCATTAAAGAAATATTTTAGTCTATACACAAGAGGTCAATAAAGTCTAAATTTCTTCACTTTCAGGTGACCAGCGGAGTTGCCTCCAATGCAGAAACCTTCGGAGGTGTCTGCAGTCGAGGCTCCTGAAGCTCGGCAGAAGAAAGCCATACAAACATCCAGGCAGCTCTGTGCGCAACAGACTACGTAAACTCAGACGAGCCGCCGAGAGGGTATCCGCTCTAAGGACATCCCTAAAAAAATTAGCAGCACAAAACAAGAAGATTGAGCACACAGTGCTTGAGGAGAGGGTAAGCCTGTAAAGCAGTTTGCGTCACAGTGTATTTGACCGGTTTGTTCTTCTTAGAGGCCTTGAACACGATTTTAATATTATGTTTTACTGGAACATCAATCATGATAATGATCATTGTCACTTATGTACGAATTTGTGGGCCATACTCAACTATTGTGAAGGCGGATATCTTGGTGCCTGTAACGGACGAGGTCAGATTACAGTCTATGGCAGTCTATGGCGTCGGGCCAATTGCGTTTTTGCTGCCAGACACACATGTTGCTTTCTCCATACATCAGGTCAATTAAGTCACTGCAAACATATTATAAAAAGGTTTGTGAGTGGTTTTAGAAAAGGAACTGTGAGCTGTCAAACAATGTGATGGTGTTTGTCGGTGTTCATGAAGCGAGCCTTCAGCCTCTTGGGCCAGCAGATTCTACCAGACTTTTGGACAGTAAATATTAGAGCTTGTCACATGTTTATACAGCTTATGACAAGACTTCCAACAGTAAACATAAGAAATGCAGGGCCCCTGTATCATCTATCCTTATGAACTATTGGGTGAAGGCAACAATGCATATATATAAAACAAAACAAAAAAAATTGTGTTCATTGTTAAACCACATCTGCCCTTGACAAATGCAAACGTTTTAGGGTGATGCACAGGCCAGTCTTGAGATATAGTGAAAATAAACTGGATCTCGATGGGGAAAGTATCATTTCGTAAGAAGAAAAAAAGCCCAATTATCATTTATTCTAATTGTAGTATAGCAAAACGAGTCGGATTAATACTAATAATGCAGCAAGTGGGAAACATAATACAATAAAAAGAGTAGCCGTCTGCTTTAGGCATACACTGGCAGATTCCCATATTCATGACCTGTCAGCGCAGTTATAGAAAATTCAGACTTGAACAGTATCTGTGGCACAATACATCTTCTGGGTATTGCCAGAAAAAGTCTAATAAATGGTGGCTTTAGCTGGGATTAAAAGGTATCCACTTATTCTGGTTGCAAATTGAGAGGTTTACTCCTCCTTAAGCTCCTTTCGTGTTATCTGCAACAGCCCACAAAGAAGACTAAACCATGCCCTATATATTAGCAATGTAAAGGGTTAGTGGTAACCAGTAGTAGTAGTAGAGGTGTGCAAACATTCAAAACTCCGAATGATTCGCAATTAGTGTTTGCTATTCGATTCAGTTTGCAGCACACTTCTATCATTCGAAGTATTACAGTAATTTGAACATTATAAAATTATAAATAATGTATTCACAATTCCCCAGTTTCCCATGTCAAGCTTCACTGCTTCGCACCAGTGCAAAGTAGTGAAGCTTCACCGTTCCGCACCGGCGCGTGCATCAAGCTTCACTGTTTTCCACCAGTGTGCTTTCACGTGAGGTGTTTCGCCTCACGTGAAAGAGCGCCTTGGCTCGATGACGCCGGACCTTTCGCTTACCATTGCAGGCTATTCTTCTTCGGTTGTGACTAGAGTTCCACACCTGATTTTAAAGGGCAGAACAAAAAAAAAAAAAGAAAATGTTGATCTATATTTAAATAAAGAAGGTATTCATTGCTTTGCTTGCCATGTTACATTATGTTTTACCCAACATGTCTTATCAGGGCCTCTTTTCTATTACAAGTATTTAAATGGTTCTGATGTAATAACTTGTCACTTATCATAAGTATGCTTTTTACAACTAAAATTAGGACATAATTTAATTAAGCACTTATGCTCCATTCGCTAAATATGTAAAATATTTATATTAGAAAATATTTCATTTCGATTTGCAGTCATACATTACTACTATTCATATTTGATTCACAACCGAAAATTTGATATTTCCACACCTAAATTATTTAGCAAGGTAACAATGTCATTTTATTGTCTGTTGAAGCTTAGAGCTTTCAGAATTGCAGGCAACCAATAAGAACTCAAGCTCGGTGCAAGCTGCGGAACAAAATGGTGACAAGAAGCAAGCCGAGTTTCTAAAAGCATGTGGAATCTTTAATATTGCACCTGGAACATGACACCAACAGCACAAACATTTCAAAAGAGGAATTAACAGAAAATCAAGATCTCCAATACCATCCAAGATATTACATTTTATATTGAAGAATTTCCTTTGCACAACACACTTGTCATTTGTGGTTAAGGTCAATCATATCCTGATGTAGTAGATTATAGCTTGTTTCCAGACATAAGCAGCAAGATCATGGTATTTCTCTAGAATCAGATTATTTTGTATATAACTCTAAAGTGACATACACAATTAAAAAGGAGAGGTTCTGTTGTGGTTGGAAGTAGTTCAATGAGTTGCAAATACATCAGCTCTAACTTTATATACATATTATGCACTGTGCCTAGGTCACACTGACATAGGTCACACATACCAGTAACCACGAGTAGCTGCAGCACAGGCAAATCATGAAAAACTATTAATACACATACAGGCGAATTTGTAATTTCATGCTGCTTTGTTTTGTCCTCAACTGGTCTATAGGATAAATGATATATTAAAATGCGGTATAGTATTAAATATGGTATTCCCTAATTAATAATAATATATAATTAATCATATTAATAAAATAATAGTAATTAATTGCAATAAAATATAGTGTGTACTTACATAACACCTCATTGGATACATTTCATTGCAGTGCATTAATAAGACAGATAAGAAACACTGAAAAGAGAAGGTGGTGAGGTGTAGTGGTTAGCACATCCAACCAGATATTGAGAGTCCACAGTTTGAATCCCGGCACCGCCAAAGATTTTGTTTTTCGCCAGCTTCATAACATTTGTTCCATTCGAGTCAAGTACAGTTCAATAATCTGCATATTTTTGAATATTTTCTCTTTGGAGACCATGTGGGATGATGAGAGTGCCCCATTAAATTAGCCCCATATACTGAATATTTGTCAAAGCTGCTAAAACTGAAGTGGCAGTGTTCTCCCCTTGGCAAGGAAAAATATTAAACAAATACTTCACTTTACAGATTGTAGCTCTGCCTCCAAAACAGCAGGAAGCTGTGCGTCACTGCTTCAGGGCTGCACAAAGGAAGTCAGTCAAAGGCATAAGTTACAGTGCCAACTGGCTCTTGGAATGCATAATCCTCCGGATGAAGAGTAGAAGCTTGTATGAGCACATGAGGCACCACCAGATCCTTCTGCTTCCAAGTCGCTCCTGTTTGAGAAAGTACCTCAAGGTGAGTCATCTATAAATACTTTGTTTTTATTTAAAATGTCAAAAAAAAAGTGAAAATAGTCATGTTTCTGTTTTGCCAAACACAAAATGAATATGGATAGGCTATATACATATACTTGTTATTAGTACTTACACTGCTCAACACAGGAAAGAGACAGCCGAGATTTGAAAAAAATGCTCCATCATATTGAGGATAGACTGAAAGTTTTGTAAAGTATTACAATAGTAGCAAAAACTACTAGCGCAGGACCAGGTGGATTTTTTCAGTTGCGCACCAGTCACTTTACTGTATTTGGAGATTTGTATGTGTCCTTTGTTAACCTTGTTCTTCTTCTTCAGGGATCATTATCGTTAGCCAGCATACTGCAGCATTCAGCAACCCCACAAAAATAATGCAGCATGTGGAACACAACCTTGTGGTCAATGTAGTCAAATGGGTTGTACATTTGTGTGTAAATTTGTGACTTGCTAAGGCTCT
>JAZHYW010010772.1:0-51155 GCA_037355805.1 Ixodes ricinus | reverse complement strand
AGAGTGCACGGGTATAAGCGCTCGCAGCTCTCGCCGACCTGAGCCAGGGGAACCCGTAAACAGAGTCATCGATGGTCAGACGAGCCCACGCCACGACTCGCCCCATCGCAGGAGCTCGATCCAGAGATCTCCGCAGACGACCGTCCACTTAGGAAGGAAACGCCCGACTGTCCCCCATCCCCGAAACGGGAGCCGCTAGGAGGAGTGCGACAGAATAGGCCAGAAGGGTGACGAACCCTCCCTACCACGCAGGGAACGCCCAGGCGCCAGACCCCGGCCGTCACGTCCGCGGTTTATGTCTGCTCGGAAGCCAGTGGCTAGCACAATTGGCATAACGACATTATAAGCAGCTTGAGGAACGTCAGCCAAGAGCAATTTAGAAATCGTTTTATTTGTTATAATCAATGTTTAAATGTATTTTCGACCCTGGTGTCTCTGTGCGGTGGCCATCAAAGTAGTTGACGTTTACACAACAAAAAAGGCAACATAATTTTGTTTTATTTCCCCTTTATTATTTCGAAGGAGAAGCGATCGTTATCGCCAGACTCTTCTTTAAAATTCACCAGAAATCCGTGACCTTCCAGAAACAACCGCCTTTGTTTTGTTCATCGTGTCCGTCACGTCATTCGTGTAGATGTCAGACCCCGGCACGAGGACCTTTTTGAACACACCTCTAGCCACGAAGCGCATGTGCCTAGGGCCTACTTTTTCCAGTTTCGTTGTTGGCAAGGGCGAGGTAATACGCTGGAACGATGAGCACCTTATAGCCTAGAAATGTTTCATTGAGCCCCATGGCAAAGTATCCACTGAGGGTAAAATCGCAGGTCCAATCGATATCCTAAAAAGGTCAAGAAGGAGTTATGAGAGTCGGTAAACGCTTCCGTGAGCAATTAACTGCATCCTTTTAAAATGTCTACATCTCTCGACAAGCCTACAGCTTTCGCTGACGTCACATCAACCGCCCTTCTGGTGGCCTCGCTGCTGAGTGCGTACGTTTTATGGCATGCATTTAGCACCACAGGAAGTGTTTTTTCTTGGAAATAAGAAGTACGAATGTCCACCAGCACGGAGCGCTGGCGTCACGTGCAAGCAATATGTACAGTGTAACAATCGTGTGCCAGCAGTGCTTTTGTCTCGTGCATAAAAGGTCTTGTTTATTTATTAGGTTTCGACTAATAGACCATTTGCTATATTACCCAAGCATCAAGGAGAATGCAGGGATTGGTGTTCCACGCGCCACACGCGCATGGCGTCCCAGTAGTAACAGATTCTAGAGCAAATACCCAAAATAAAGCGTCTGACGAACGTGCGTGCAGAACGCCATTTGTTTTAGGTATTTGCTTCAGAATCGTTGCTACTGCCGAGGCCAGCACGTGCGGCGTGTGGAACACCAATCCCTGCATTCTCCTTGATGCGTTTGAATTATAGTGTAAAAATATGCAGTGGAATAAAACGATGCACGTTCTTATATTATGCTAACGCATACAAATAAAATTGCATACTCGTTTAGCATGCAGATGGCTATGCGCACGCCACTTTCGTTCATTTAAGCTTTAAAGAAGTCCTTCATTGCGACATCATTTTTGTCACTTTTTCCATCAGCAAAGATTAAAAACCGTTGGAAGTGTAGCGAAGACGAAATGAAGCAACCGAGCGGCAAAATCAGATTTGACGTTCGTGTTTATAGAGCCTCAGGTCGGTGTGACTTTGAGGTATGGCAACACTGGTTTAGGCTGTAGAGGAGAAATTTAGCCAGTCCAGTGAGACTGCTAGCCTGGTGCCTTTAACGTAAGTAGAGTACATCACGCAATAGCGATACACGATTACAGTGTACTAGAATACAACGTAGTGTTGGGACTGGAGCGGCCCGCGTGAGACGTATTGTGTAGATCGCGATAGGTTTCGATACCGGAGCATCGGCAGTAGGGTCAATATGGTCATAGCCTCCCCTATACTCACAAAGCCTCGCAGTTTGACGACGGAGCCATAAAGTGCCCGATCGCAGATTTGGAGCACGAGGATCTGGTAGCACAGAGCATTTCTCGGGGAGTCTGGTATTCAGCGCACAGCTTATGCAGCAGCGAGGACCCGAAACGTTAGCGAGTTTTAGTAGACCGTGTTTCCCGCTCCGCTAAGCCCCTCCGGTACCCGGAAATCTACAGCCAAGGCCATCGGCGCGCAGGCGCAGTAGCGGTTTCTTCGTAGTGGAGGGTTAGCGGAGGGGGAAACACGGTCTACTAAAACTCCCTATTGTTTTCAAACCCGACGAGGAAAGAAGCGGTAGCGCGAGGAACGCGAGGAACATGCCATCGCTCGGGATAAGTGTGTTTCGGTTTCTCGCCGCAGCGGAGCGCCCGTTACATGACTCTTGTCTGCCGCTCTACCTTTTCACTTTCAGCGGCCGCGTCAAGTGACGATCTGCCAGGCTTTGTTACTGAAGAGGAGGCTATGGAACGACGCGCCGGTGACCTTGCCGTCACAAACTTTAGTTACAGGTCCAGCGAATTATTATCTCACACCAAAAAAGAACGCGCTTGAAGTAAGCGAGCGCAAGAGACTAAAGGAAATCAACGTAGCAAAAAATAGAAAGTTGGCACGCCACTATGTGTTAGGCTCATCGGCTGCATGCCTCTAACACTGTCACTCGCAGTAATGACATGATTCACATCTCAAATGGCCGTTCTATCATTCAACCCCGTCCACAATTCATTACCTCGAACCAACCACAAAGAAAGTACACGAGTTGCACTTACTGAACGCTCATGTACCGCAGGAATGAGCGTCCAATCGCTGAATACAGTAAATTTGCCCAGTGTTACTCTATCCGCTACAGAACTTCCATTGTGTTCTAGTGTCCTCAGCTTCTGCCCCAAGTAAGCACGAGCGAAGATTCCATCACTCGGGACAAGTGTGTTTCGGCGTCTCGCCGCAGCGGGGCGCCCGTTACATGATTGTTGTCTGGCGCTCTACCTAGCTCTACCTTTTCACTTTCGGCATTCGCGTCTCGTGGCGATCTGCCAGGCTTTGTCAGTATAGATGAGGCTATGGTTGGAGGCTTGTCCGCGTCGGTTGTTTTTGTTTGTCGCTCTAGTGGGACTCGGGCATCATACTCCATACAAAAAACAGACTGCAAACACGCGTCACCGCAATATCCGTGGTTCGAATGCCGAGTGCCAAGTGTATCGACCGCAGACGCGTGGCGCGGAAGGTTTTGTTTTCTTTTGTTTCAGCTTGTTTCTCCTTTAACTCGGTGCCATGCAGCATTCGAAGCTCGGAACTCGCGGTTACTCGCGTTCCATTCTGTATACAGACTGTCTTCTGTGTGATGCATAAGGGGTGTGACCACGGCTTTAGGGTGCTAGCCCTGGGACATGCTGATTTACACCCTTAAGGGTGTAAAATATTTTAGTTCGTGGATGGATATCGATGGTAGGGATTAGTTGAACAACAGCGCCCCCATGGTCACTCTAATGTGCAAATCGCTCCAGTGAACACAAAGCTGACTGCAGCGCCCTGGTTAAAAGATTACGTACGCTTTGAGCGGTGGTGGCGAACCACTCCACTCGAACAGTCCTTTTGCTGGGAACGTTGACTCCTGTGGCCACCGCAAACGTCTTGAGTTTCGTCGTAGTGTCGGTCGATGGTGTTGTCCGAGTTGTATTTAAGGCCGACGGTGGCAGCCATTCCAAACACCTTTCTTTAATTGACAGACCTCCCGAAGTTTCCATGCCCAGGCTGAATCCGTCGGTTACTCTTACAGATGATCTTTCTTTGCGGATGGTAGTATGCGTGACGGTGTATGTTTGAGTAGTATTCGATTCGTTGTCGTAGAGGTTAGCGTACAGAAGGCTGCGGTTACCGTGGTCTGTTTTTGGGTCACCCATTACTACCGTGCCCCCTTCGACTTTTATATAAAATCTTTGACATGAAAAAAAGAAAAAAGAAAATATCGTCAGATTGATCTAATATACATTTTAAAAGCAACGAGGCAGTCAATAAACCGTTTATCGACGAACGTGCATATTTCGTATTATCGCTGAAAAGAAGGGCGTGGACAACGTGACTGTACTGTGCTTATCACCGCACAAGTAGCGACATGTATAATTTTTTTTTCATTGGTAAATGCATATTGTAGCAGTCAATAGTGCGATGCAATCTGGGCTGAACATGTCAATCTTTAAAGGAGAGCTCCGGCGTCAATTTGCACGTTTTCAACTAGACATATATTCTGAAAGAGCGCGAGAAGCTGAGCCTATATAGAGCAGCAAGGCGAAATTTCTCCCAAAAGATTTTCAATAATTTTTAATCGTAGAAATACGTTAGAAGCGAAACCGAAACTAAGCTACAAGTTTCCTGGTTTTCCGCCCTTTTGACGTCAGTTCATTAGCACTTGGGCATCTTGGGCCTGTTTCGCCCAGCGTCAGAAGGCCGTCGCGATCGTCCGTGGGAAATAATAAACTACGATTCATCAAGCAAGAAATTACCAGCACATTTTTAAAAATTTTTTAGCTCCAGATACTACACGATTCGAACTAGGTATTCGATCCGCGGGCGTCTCCTCCGAGGACAGCTCTGGTGGGGGCTGTTTTCACGATCCGCCGACGTGTGGACTCGGATGCCGCTTCAAAGCAGAATGGGGTGGAAGGTTTAATGTGCTAACAAGGTGCGAACTGTTTTCTAGCAAGACACGAACGCCAAAGCCAGCGTTCGCGTCCGACTGCTCGAATCCACTTACATCGTAGAGACTTGTCGAATACCAAAAGATTTCACTCTGCTGATTTCCTTCGTGGTGCCATTGCACCCCACCGCCAATCCCCAATTAACCTCACCCTCCATCACATGTCGCAAACAGCCTAATCCAGACGCAGTTCGCGAAGCCACAGGCGCTCACCATCACTAGAACGCAGGACGCCGTGAAGTAGGGAGCGTCGTCTGCTCTCGGATACGCCTGACGTCACGAGTTCCCCTGCTCGTTGTCGCCAGTAAAGCGGCAGCAATAGAGTCGGTGGTGAAGGCGTAAATTTCCAAATTCATTTTATCTAAATAAAATTCATGTTTTGATTAAATATTTCGTAGACATACTCACCGGTGGATTTTTAGTAAATTGTAAACATTTTATAAAAACCAATGACCATCACAATTACGCCGGAGCTTCCCTTTCAACGCTGCGTTCCTACTTTGTTTATTCCTGTCGAATAATTCGTTCACGTAGAATGTTATCAATCCTTAAACTAGAGAGCTTTTCTAATTTTTTTTTTTTGGGGGGGGGGGGGGATTTGAGTGACGTGTACAAATCGCGTGCTTTGAAGCTGCAGCCCAAGCTCCTCGTGTCAATATCACTCTTGCAAAACACGGCTTGTTGAAATCCTTCATTGATAACACCAAGGTGGAAGGGCGGCTTCCAACAAAACACGTACGTAGAAGAAAAATGTCGCGATATTTTTTTTTTCAATTGTGTAAGAGTTTAAGTTGAGGTTTAGTTACTTTTTTCCTCGAACAGGCTTTTCATTTGTGGCGTCTCTGACCACATATCAGTCCAATTCACTTTGGTTTTGTACTGTTCTTCAAAAACTTTAACGAACTTTCTCATCGCATCCGTGAGTCTGAAGTACTGGTTTGGTTTCTGCAGAGATAGAAAGAGAGCGAAGCAAATGAAGCAACAAGCACGTTAAAGTGTCCAAGTTTATCTACATGACAAATATCATTTTAATATACAATGCTAATATCGCAAAACAAAAGGCAAAAAAAAATCGAACATTAAAAAAAAACACGTAAAATTCGGTAGGTTGGTGAACGTTCAGGGTTTAAAAACAACGCGAAGAGATACGAGGACAAACGAATAAAATCGGTGGCAGGACCGTTTCCACAAGGGCGCCGCCATCTTGAATGTCGTCACTTCCAGCATGAGCGAAAACATTGTTTTGCCGTCGCCACGCATTACGTTCAGGATATAGCGCATCCGTCACCGATTCTCATTTTGCCTCACCTCTATTTTTCTTTTACTAATTCAAGGTTTAATGTTTTATTATTATTTCTTTCACCCATACCGGATATGCCTACCAGGTGGCGGGGAGGAGAGAGAGAGGCTCTGACGCCACGGCGCTGTGGTGGCGCTGCTGTCGGCGTGGCGAATGCGCACTCACCTCCCGCGAATCTGGTTCCTGCGCGCGCGCAGTGCAGGCAGCGTGCGCAGTGTGGGAAAATGCCAGTTTCTTTGTAAACGGAGCCCAATCATCAAGGGAGTTAGTTGAGAAAACAAAAGAATGGTTTCAGAAACCACTATTGTCAGTTGTCTATGAATTGCGATAGCATTCGTCATGTTTTCTCTTTTTTTTTGGTACGAGGCCAAGGACGACGTTAAGCACGACGTTAAGAACGACGTCTAGGACGACCTCAAGGACGACGTCCCAGAGGGTGACGTCTAGGACGACCTCTAGGACAACGTCTTGGGCGGCATCAAGGACGACCTTTAAGACGACCTTTAGGATGACCTCAAGGACAACCTCTTGGACGACCTCCACGAAGACCTCTAAGAGACGACGTCGAAGACGACGTTCTAGAAAACGTCGTCCTCGACGACGTCCCTTGGGCGACGTCCAAGACGGGTTCTAAACGCCGTCCTCGACGACGTCTTTGGGCGACGTCCAAGACGAGGTCTAGAACTTCATGACAACCTCTAGGACGACCTCCAGGAAAACCTCAAAGACGACGTCGAAAACGACGTTCTAGAAAACGTCGTCCTCGACGACGTCCCTTGGGCGACGTCCAAGACGAGGTTCTAAAACGCCGTCCTCGACGACGTCTTTTGGGCGACGTCCAAGACGGGTCTAGGGCAACTTCTATGACAACCTCTAGGACGACGTCGAGGACGACATCAAGGCCGTCAGGTTCTTCGAAGAGGGTGCGAATGTGAATGTGAAGGTGTGCACTGCCGCTCCGCACACGCGCGGCGCAATGGGGTGCAAGCAGCAGTCAGCTGAAATGATCTACTGCGCAGACCTACTGCGGAATCGGAGGCCAGAAAGGTCCACGAAATCGGGAGGGGGAGGGGAGCTAAATAATGCTATTGTATTAAAACTAATAGAAGTTTACATTTCTCTGTAAGGCGAACTGAGAGCGCGGCTCTTTAGGTATTTTGATTTTGCGATGTACCGTGGTAAAGAATGTGAGGGAGCCCTGATTGGCGGCGCTGGTTACGCCGCGAGGGTAGGTAAGAGAGGGGGGGGGTTTCGGCGGGGGCCTTGTTGGGGGGAGGCAGTAGGCGTCGAGCCACATTCCGTGAAGACGTGCCCTGTGACGTTCCACAACGCAAAGCGCGCAGTGCTGCTTTATGGGACGTTGCAAACCTACACACCAATACAGTTTCTACGCTAAACATAGCGGGGAAGTTTAATTGGTGCTTAGGTCTGTGACGTCCCATAATGCAACGCGCACAGTGTTGCATTATGGAATCTTAACCGCCCGTTCCCGTATATAGTGGTTACGCCGGCGCCGACGCCGCAATATGAGGGAACAGGTGCCTAAAAGCTGCGCTCTAAAAAAAGAAAAAAAAATATGACAAAGATTTGCATATGCATAAGTCAACCTTCTATAGTTCTCCTTGGCAATAAGATTTTCAGCTTAACCCTTTGCGTACCGTGAAAATTTTGAAAACAAAAACCGATTTGAAAATACTTAATTTTTTTATGTGCCCTATAAACTTAACATGCAATACAAAGGCCAAAACCAAATGCCAAAATATTTATTATATGAGAAATCTTTGAACACACTGCAAAAGGAAAAGGGAGTAAAGTTCCGCTTCACTGCATTAGTGCAGACAATTCACATCGCCTTGCACATGGACGTTCAGGCCGGGCGTAGCAGTACTGCAGACAGTTGACTTCACTTTGCACGCGAAGTGAACGCAAAACGTGGAGGGGCTGGAGGGGGATTTTCTACATTGATATTAGTCCAATGCCGACATGCCGACACGATGTCCTCATCGAAATCGGAGTTGTCTGAGCTCAAATCCAATAACTCAGTTGCATTGCTCTCGCTGTTCGATGAAAGATTCATTTCCTCGTCTTCCGAATCTGAAGAGACGTCACAATATCTTCGTTTTCGCCCCAATTTCGAGGCAAGATCGTCACTACGAACGCAGCGACGAGAAGTTGACGCCGCCATTTTTAAATTCCCCGTTGCCTGCGTTGGAACAATTTTCTGCCAAATTCAAAAATTTACCAGGTTTTCATTTTCTATGAAGCGCCATCTATCTACGGCAAAGCTCACTAGAAACACGTGGACTAGCCCAGTTCGTCCATGGTAGCGTATTGGAGCCTGAATGAACGTGGACGAGCCCAGCTCGCCTTCGGGGGTTGCGGTACAAACAGTGTGGACGAACCCGAGGTCGTCCATGGTGTTACATCGCAGCCTAAGTAACGCCGGGTAACAGACACCATCCAAAGAACACTTTATGAAAGAAACATGATGGCTTTTTACAGATGACTGCTCGAGCGAACACCGCGAGATCCCCCCGAGTTTGTTGATGATGATTATATGGCCTCGCGGATATATACAGCATTTCTCCCCCTAAAGATCTAAACGCTCAGGAGGTCGTCGTTGTCTGGTCGATCTTCTGAGAATCGGCACCGGTGAGGTGGTCCCTTGGTCATCCGCTGCACTCGAACGCGTAGCAGGTGTAAGACCTGTCGCAGGCTGGCCCGTTGGCGAGGGAACTCGTGTCCGGAGCTGATCAGCATGCCGCCGCCGCTCCCCTTGTGGAGTATCCACTGTTGCCATCCGGGCACCCTCGGGCGACCGGATGACTCCAGGAACCCAGCGATGTCCTACGCCAAAATTGCGTGACCACACGGTCCTGCCAGCGAATAAAGGACGGCTGCTGCTCTTGGACGGGCGTGAGTGCGAGTGGTCTGGAAGACAGCAGTCAATCCGGGACCGAATGCGGTAGCCGAGTAACAGCTCGGATGGACACTTCCCATCTTTTGTGGGGGTCCTCCGGTAGCGGAAGAGAAATCTGGCAAGCCTTGTTCTAAGATTGCCAGGCAATACTTTGTGAATGCCCTCCTTAACTGTGCGCACCGCACGCTCGGCTAGTCCGTTTGACTGCGGATGGTATGGAGCCGTAGTCAGGTGCTGTACGTGGTTGTCTTGCAAAAACTGTTCAAAAACAGCGCTGGTAAACTGTGGTCCATTATCTGACACCAACGTTCTTGGCAGCCCGAACCGCGCAAAAATAACGCGGAGTGCTTCCACTGTGGTCTCGGCCGATGCCGTCTTCATCGGTACCGCCTCTATCCACCTGGTGCTTGAGTCGACTACAATTAGTATCATCTGACCCTCCAGCGGACCAGCATAGTCTACATGAAGGCGTGACCACGGCTGGTTGGTGTCCGGCCAACTGATGGGAACTTCAGCTGGGGGCATTGAAGAGGCCTGGATGCAAGTCTCGCACCTTCTTACAAGAGCTTCGATGTCTCGATCAACTCCAGGGTACCAGAAGACGGTTCGAGCCACACTTTTCATGGCTGACATTCCTGGATGGGTGTCATGGAGGGCCGATAACATCCTGGAGCATGCGGCTTGGGGCAGAACCACTCGATGTCCCCAGTAGACAAGGTCGTGACTGACAGTAAGTTCATTTCTCTTGCTGAAATAGGGCTGGAACCTCTTCTCTGTCTCAGCAAGGTGCCCTGGCCACCCTTGCTGAATCCAGATCTTCACTTGACGGAGCGAATGGTCTTGCTCTGTCATGTCTGCTAGCTGCCTAGCCGTTAAGACACCAACATCTAGACTCTGGGTGTACAACATGTATTCCGCGGCCTCGCCATCGTTGCGACACGGCGTCTCGTCAGAAACTGGCAGCCGACTAAGGGCATCGGCATTGGCATTGTCCTTCCCCTGGCGATACAGCAGATCGTACTGGAAGGATCCGAGGAGTAAGGCCCAGCGCTGGATTCTTGCCGCAGCCATTTGTGGTGTTGCCTTGTCTGGGTGAAACAAACCTGTCAGAGGTTTGTGGTCTGTGACAAGTGTGAACTTATGTCCATACAAATAATCTCGGAACCGTGACACTCCAAAGACTAGAGCAAGGGCCTCTTTCTCAAGCTGTGAATAATTCTGTTCGGCCGGCGTTAGTGTCCTCGACCGAAAACCAATTGGATAATCTGTGCCATTGGTGCAATGTGACAACACTGCCCCTACGCCTTTTGGAGAGGCATCGCACTCCAACTTCAAGGGCTTGTTTGGGTCGAAATGCACTAGGAACCGCGCGGTCTCCAACGCCTTCTTTGTCCCAGTGAACGATTTTTCCTGTTCTTTTTCCCACTGCCATTTTGCACCTTTAGCTAGCAGCTGGTACAGAGGCGCTAACTTCGTGGACATGTTAGGCAGAAATTTACTGTAATAATTTATCAGGCCCAGGAAAGATCTTAGCTCGGTCACAGAGGTTGGCCTTGGCGCCTGGGACACTGCTGACAAGTTGTCTCCTGTGGGGTGCAGACCTCTGGCGTCAATGCGATGGCCTAAAAATGTCACCTCCTCTTGTCGAAACTTGCACTTCTCTCGGTTGACTTTCAGTCCACTGTCTCGCAATCGCTGAAGCACTCGGCGGAGGGCAGTGTCATCATTTTTCTTTTCTGCGACAATGATATCGTCTAGATACACTTGTACTCCCGGCAGGTCATTCAACAGGGATTCAATGCGACGCTGAAATATAGCAGGCGCCGACGCAATCCCAAATGGAAGCCTGTTGAAGCAAAACATCCCTTTGTGGGTGTTGAGCACAGTCATCTTGCGAGATTCCTCGTCCAAGACCAGCTGGTTGTAGGCATTCCTAAGGTCGAGGGTGCTGAAGACTTCCCCACCGTTCAACGCAGCAAAAATATCTTCCACCCTGGGCAGGGGATACTGTTCCGTCTTCGTAGCGGCGTTGACTGTTAGTTTGAAGTCTCCACAGAGCCTGATGTCCCCGTTCTTTTTCACCACCGGCACGACGGGTGTAGCCCAGTCGGAAACCGTCACCGATGACAGTACACCCTCCTTGACCAGTCGGTCGACTTCGTTGGACACTTTCTCACGAAGGGCATAGGGCACTGTACGTGCCTTGAAAAAACGAGGAGTGGCTCCATCTTTTATGTTCAGGTGAACTGGAGGTCCCTTGCAAAGACCTAGAGTTGGCTCAAACACGTCAGCAAAGTTGTCCAGCAGGATCTTCAATGTGTCAGGTTTGGGCTCAGCAGGCTTAGCTACATGCAAGTTTGCCAGTGTGTTTCCCGAGGAAAGCACAGGCACGCCCAACTGGTTAAATGCTTTGATCGTGTCTCTGCCACAAAGGATAGGGCCCGTGCAATTCACCACCGTTAGCGATCCTGTCACTGCCTGTCCCCCGAACTTCACTGTCATCTCTATGTTCCCCACGATAGAAATAGGTCCCAGGTAACACGAAAGTCTCAGCTCTGTTTTCTTCAGAGTGGGCCACTCGGACTTGTGCTTCTCGTACACGTCTCTCGGTATAACGCTTACCGGGGATCCAGTGTCAATTAGCATAGCGAGTGGTACGTTGTTCCAGGTCATTGTTCTATGAATGGGCCTCACTGTACTGGTACTGGATGCCTTGTGCGCCACCAGCGTAACCAGCGTATCCGGCTCATCCAAATCGGAAGCGTAATCCTCGTCCAGTGCGTTAGTCTTGTGCGTGTAGCGAGGCTCCTTCTTGGCACCTCGGCAGGCCCTGGCGAGATGTCCGCGGTTTCCACACTTGAAGCAAGTAGCCCGCCGGTGTGTGCAGTCTTGTGACAGGTGGAACTCATTACCGCACCTTCCGCAGGGTCCTCGGCGATCCCCGGTTTCGTTTCCAGGTTTCGGCCTGTTTTTCGGGTAGCGTCCCGACTGAACAAGGTGAGCGCCCTCTTCCACGCTAGCCTCCTGCTTCTTCATGCGCCGTGAGCTTTCTGCAGCCTTCTCGGATGCAATGGCGAAATCTTCAGCCTCTTCAAAGGTGAGTGTCCGCCTGGTGAGCAGATGTCTTCGTACGTCGTCATCACGAAGCCCACAAACCAGACGATCTCGTGTCATGCGGTGCAGCATTTCGCCAAAATTGCAGTCTTCGGCCAGTCTACGCGCCTCCGTTACGAATGCTTGTACGGATTCTCCGTCCTCTTGGTTTCGCATGAAGAAATTGTAACTTGCTGCGATCTCGTTTACTTGCGGGGCATAGTACTCTTCCAGATGCTTTACGACGTCTTCGTAGCTTAGCTCGTTAACCTTCTTGGGGTGACAACGGCCTAGAAGCACCTTCACCACGTTGTCGCTGAGGGCAGCCACCAATAATGCCCGCCGTTTCGGTTTCTCGATGCTGTGGCCTTCGAAGTAGGCCTCCAGCCGTACCTTGTAAGTGTTCCATGAGCCCGTTGTCTCGTCAAACTGCGGTGGACGGGCCGTCATGGCTGGAACTGCGAAAGATTGCGGGGTTGCTTCACCGTCTCGTCGCCAACTGTTACATCTCAGCCTAAGTAACGCCGGGTAACAGACACAATCCAAAGAACACTTTATGAAAGGAACATGATGGCTTTTTACAGATGACTGCTCGAGCGAACACCGCGAGATCCCCCCCCCTGAGTTTGTTGATGATGATTATATGGCCTCGCGGATATATACAGCACATGGTAGGGAAAGGGTTAAACGTCGGTTCACGATGGGGGTTTTTCTACGTTGTTACGTAACGACCGCTTATGACCGCTTACGTCGCGAGTCGCAAGAATATCCCTGCTTAGAGAGAAGCGTGGTGACCGGTTCCAGGATTAGCTTTGCACGCGACATACAAATGTCCTCGGTGACTCCTCATGTAACGTAAGAAATCATGAACAAACGCCCTTGTGTGAGCCGACCTTTGAGGAGCCATGAAACGATTTTTCTAATTTAGCTAACATACGTACTCAGAATTCACTCCCTCAACGGTTATAACCGAATAAACATGCCTCTAAGTTCTTTTTTTCTCTAAGCAATGCCTGTTGGAAAATAAATTAAAAATATATGAGCATCGTTCGTCCCCTCAAATCGGAGGCAGAACAAGCGGCCAAGTTGCTTGGTGCCTGTCCTAAACCGCCGACATTAGTCATAGCCTCGCGCTGGGTCGGCAAAGTATAAGAAAAAAAATTGAATTTTGTGGATGTTTATACAGGCTAGAAGTTAGTCTACCTCAATGGGCGACTTGTATTCCAGCAGTAGATGAGCTAGTTAGCCATCGCAGTACAACCGCTAGCCTGGAGTCTTTAACGTGCACCATGCAGTAGCGATAACGACCGCAAGCCAGTACGATGCTCATCTGGATAGAAACGAGAAGACCGGTAGCCGAGTGGGCTAGCGCGCACCAGCTCGAAGCACGTGGAGTGAAAGCTCGCACTGGAGAACCCAGGATCCTGGGTTCGATCCCCACCTCTGCCCGTTTCGATCTGGATGAGCATCGTACCGGCGTGCGGTCGTGTATCACTACTGGGTGATGCACGATAAAGACCCCAGGCTAGCGGTTGTACTGCACTGGCTAAATTTCTCAGCTACAACTGGGAGACTCGTCGGCCGTCGAGGCAGACCAAGGTCTAGGCCGTATAAACATACACACAACCCATTTCATTTAGATCGAAACTGGCAGGGGTGAGGTTCAAACCCGGGATCCCTGGGCTCTGCAGCGCGAGCGTTCGCTCCACGTGCTCCGAGCTGGTGTACGCTAGACAACTTGGGTCGCTAAACTCGTGGAACAAAATATTCTTTGCTTTCTGACGTAGCGGGTGGAGTGACCAAAAGAACGCCGCAAAGTTTCCTCCTCCCTGCGCGCTCTCAACTTCACAACTTTCGACGAAAAATCCCCCGCGATCCCTAGGCGGTGCACGAGAGCACGAGACAGCAGCGCGGAGGCGAGCGTTCACGCCGCTCGCTGTGTGTTGTCTTTGGGCTCAGTAGCGCCGTGGGGCCGAAATTCGATCCTGTCATGCCTCGCTAAGACGAGAAGCGACAGCAGACGACGGGAGTTCGTCTGCTACGATGAGTCATTCGCACAGCGGAACCGAAAGAAAAAGTAGATTTTTTTGCTTGAAATCGCGTCCCGCGGGCCACAAACTCAAACGCGAGCTTGAATCGTAATCGTCTCGATATTTCACGAAGGGAGGAATCGACGACCCGTGCTTTATTTGCACAATTTGAGTCGCTATGTTGCCGTACAGACGCTGAAACCTACCAGTGTGTGTGTAATGAAAGGCTCAGGACAAACACAGGGGCCTCGAGATCTCACATCATCCGTGTGCGGGTGAAAAGTGGAACATTTTTCCACAAAGCAGAAACCTTTGACGCATTCACTCAGCGTCCGGGAAAGCTAAACATGGAGACGTTACCCGAGTCTTGATCAAACTCATATTTGAACGTCAGCTATCATGCCCCGTCGTATTTTGTTTGAGAAATCTCTCGTTCTCAACGCCCTCACCAGGGAAATAAAAAGTCTTACGAAACGTATTGCTAGATATTCCAACGAACTAGATCTAAGCCGATCCTTTCAGGGGTTCACGTCATAATACCATGCTTAAGGCCACGGTCCCACTGAATGTGGCAGTTTAGGTACTTTTTGGCAGGTCATTACTCATCTCCTTTTAAATACTGTTTTGTGGGATTGATGTCATTTGAAAGGCAATGCAATCCTCTTTCATTTGATATTATGCATGTATTGGTTTATACTGTTCATGCGCATTTGTAGCGTTGCGAATATGATGGCGCGGACCCTCACTTGCTCCGCTGGTTCATGTTTTATGAACGATTCATTAAAGATAACACGGTTCTAATAGAGCAGTTTTGTTAAGATGATGTCGGAGCAGAATGTAACGATATACTTTTTTGGTATTTGCACTACTTTGTTTTTTTCAGCTCTCCAAATATTGCCCTAAAATTGACATTTTTCAGCACAAATATGTTTTTAATGACAAGCGCTAGGGCAATGAAATTAGCTACAGATGTAGTGCTTATAATTGGTAATATGCAAAAAAAAATTTAATGTTGTGTAAAAATTTTTTGTTTAGATATTCTATATCAAACGTAGCACTTTTTTGTGCTTCGAGTCATGGTAATTCAAATGCCGCTGAGTAAATAATTAAACTATGGTAAAATCTTTTATAACATTTAGAACTACAATAGTTGCCCAAGAGGTGGACGGTGGCTTTTTTTATTTTCAAAGTCATAACGCTCCGGACCCTTCAAACTTACCTGTTTTTGACGCACATCTTTTTTGGACATCAAACAGATTTATTGGCATCTAATAACATTTATTGTATGGAATAGATATACATTGCGATGTATTAGATTTTCCCAATGATCTTGCTTTGGTTTCTTGATAGTTGTAGAGCTTAGCTAATTTTAAAAACAATTAAAAACTGTTTGGGTGTTTTGTTGCGCTACCTGGCGGATGGCAGACAAAACTGCTGATTTCTAAGTTCAAAAAATTTTCGAGGGCGGCGTTGGCGTCTGTATCATCATCGATCTCCGTGTCGTTTTACCTTCACATTTAGAAAATATATTTGAAGATTTACTATCGATAAATGAACGGTTTAAGTACTGGGTCAGGTTAATAAATCTAAGACAAATAATTACACAAGCGTAGCGTGATATAAAGTGTTCATTATTCGATATAATTGAAATCAATAAACGATAAAGACGAAGAGGGAAAGAATACACCCGAGTTCACTTCATGCCTAGAGTCACTAAATGAGCTGCGCTTAAAGTATCGGCACTCCGTTCCCCAAAATTGTTTTGGGCGCCGCCATTTTGGGTCTTGTGCAGAGCAAACGCAACTGCCGATCGTCATGATCCAAAAGTGCGACTTCCTCTGCATTAGATGCGGTGCTAGGAAGCTGATGCAATATTGCTATGCTCTGTCGCGGGTTGTTTAAACATTCGTGGAGGACGCGAAGCGTTTCCTGTGATTTTAGATAAAGCTTCAGATAACTGGCAACCATGATTTTAAGCCACAATATGGCCAAGTGTCGTTACTCTGAAGCGTAGCTAATTTACTGGCACTAGCGGGAACAATGAGGAAGAGGCAGGTGTCAAAAGGTAGTGGCTTGTGGAATCCACGGGGCTCACGTCATGGCCCCTCCAGGTATTACAAGCTTCTTGAACAAGGGCATGAATAGTGTCATTAAATAAGCTACGCTTCAGAGTAGCGACACTTGCCATATTGTGGCTTAAAATCATGGTCTGCCAGTTATTTGAAGCTGTATCTGAAATCACAAACAAACGCTTTTCCGTCCTCCACTTTAAACAGTTTGCGACAAAGCAAAGCAATATTACATGAGCTTCCTAACACCGAATCTAATGCTGAGGAAGTCGCAATTTTGAATCATGACGATCGGCAGTTGCGCCTGCCTGACAAGCACCAAAATGGCGGCACCACAACACTGTCAGGGAAGAGAGTGCCGATACTCTAAACGCAGCTCATTTATTGGCCCTACTTCCCGCGAACCTCCTTTCCCCTGACTGAAACTGAAACTAAATATGAATAATACACCATTATTATAGCTTATTTAGTTTTAACCACCTACACATAATGGAGGAGCAGTGATGCGATTGGCCTAAGCCATTTTGGCGCAAGTTTCGGAGCAACCAAAACAGCGTTTTGGAGCAGCAAAGCGGCTTTGGAGCAGCCAAGACAGTGTTTTGGAGCAGCAAAAGTGGATTTTGAAGCAGATATTCTTAAGAAAAATAAAAATTTTGTTTTAAGTGCTGTACAAACGAAGGGCACTTGGTGTTGTGCTGTGTTCCGGATGTGACGTGTTGTGACGGAACTCGCTGCTTGTTTTTACTGCTCAGACATCCCACAAGTGTACAGTGCTGTAGGCATTGCCAAGCAATTTTGAAACATAGCTTGCCACCGTATCACTGGTTCCCAACATGCCAGATTTTCGTCAAAAGTAAGCAAACGTAAAACCAATGAATCGCCGGCGTCCCAGATAGGTGCCTCAGTCGCGCAATCGTGTTCGCATACACAGAGGCCAACTTCGGCAGCGCTTGCTGTTGGGCATGCTACGTCGCGCGAGTTGCAGACAGCGGCTGTGCGAGTCAGAAACCGAAACGACGCCCCTCAGCTCTGTCGCTAACTTATCCCCAAAATTGTACACAAAATGCTGGCTTTCGAGGCACCGCGACCGAAAACAGTCCAGTGGCGCGTGCTTGCCAGGCCGGCAAACAACGTGCCAGCTAAACACACGAAAAAGCCAAAGAACCTGCAGGCGCATCTATGCCCAGGCATTGCAGGCCAGCCTCAATACGTACTTGGTGCGATTTGTTATTGTAACGACTGTACTCGAGACAAACAAGCGCTCTGTGCGGGATTCGGCGATGCAGACATTGCCTTCTTTCCTTTAGCTCTGCTCTACACCAACTTTCTTTCGCGGCAAATTTTTCACGTACCGGGGTCCCTCTCCAAAGAAAGTCCGCCGAGAGGAAGTCTAGATAATCAATACTTTGACAGAGCCAGTCTTTGAATTAAAGATGGATTTTCAGCAGTAGCGTATAGAAAGTTAAACAAGAACGGGAATGTTAATGGCATGCAGGCAGTGCTCAGTTTCATTTTAGAAGAGTACCTATATCTGCAGTGATCGCCCGGGACCGCAGCATTCGATGTGAGCGCTGACCACGGTGACTGAAAGGGAGTGACCAAATATAGTTTTCCCACAGCCGTTGTTTCAGCTCCCAAAGTAACTCCTGCCACGCAAAAACGTGGTTTCGTTTCACGGCATGACGGCATGGCTGGTACCCGACACGCTTAGCGTCGGAGCGTCTGCTGCCCATCCGCGTCTATCGCTGAAAATCGTTTAAGCAAGGGACGCCGGGAAAACCATGCCAAAACCAGGTGGAAAATTGATGCACGTGTTACTTTGGCCCCTGTGCGGGCGGCCGCTTGCGCCACGCAACGCACGCCTGCTCAATTACCTGGCGTTACTCAGTTTTAGTTTCGGTTTTGAAAGGCGACCTAAAGTGGTTCTTTGGCGCAGGCTTGGCGCAGATTACCCATATTTTGGCGAAATGTAGCGGGATGTAGCGGGGTTAGCGCCCTTGGCGCTGTTTGGCGCAATTGGCGCAGCAATCACATCACTGGAGGAGGAAACGGCCGGGTAGGAGAAACGCGGGTTTTATGTGCGACTGTTCTAATCAACGTTAGTTCTCACCGTCTCAAAGAGAGAACGCGCGAGCTTGCGCTGGTTAAAAAGACGGTCCAAAGAAAAGAGGCGGCACGCTGTGTTCTTTGTGATTGTGCGTCTAATTGCAAATTGTTGTGTGTATGTTTATACAGCCGGAAGTTAGTCTGCCTTAGTGGGCGTGTGTCTCAGGTGTAGATGAGCAATTTAGCCAGTGCGGTACAACCGCAAACCTAGGGTCTTTAACGTGCACCACGCAGTAGTGATACACGACCGCACGCCGGTATGATGCTCTTCCAGATCGAAACGGGCAGGGGCGGGGTGGGTTCTGCAGCGCGAGCTTTCGCTCCACGTGCTCGAGCTAGGTGTGCGCAGCGTGCCTCAATGGCCTTCTGTTTAGGGTAGCCACTTTAGCAGTACCCGATGCCGACAGCACGCGCTCACGGGCCTGAAAATACAAAGAAATCGCCGGAAACAAAATGTCGCCTAGCAAAGACGCAGCCGCCACGAGCGCGTGCAGGGACACGGCTACGCGTGCTGCAGACAAAAAATAAAAGAAGAGTGGAAACAAAATGGCTGATGTCATCACCCCAAGCAAAGCGACGCCCACAGCGCACCTCAGTGTGCGTATACTTCATTTCAGTTGTCCAGACGCAGAGCGATGCTACAAGCGCGAGCTCGGGCTTTCTGCATCCCTGCGCAAGCACCGCACTCGTTGTAATGCAAGCACTGTTCAGGGCCACACGCTGCTGCATGCAGCATCGAGCTGCATCTGGACCCAAGCTGAAACTAAGTCTGGACATGCACTCGGCCACCGATCCCCCCCCCCTTATATAAGTATTTGAAGATCGACGATGGACGTCGATCGTCTCGAGGTAATGTAACGTAATAACATTATATAAATAATAAACATATTGAAGGATTGAACGACTCAATTTTTCAATTCTTGGATTGTAATATGGCGGTAGCCTATTGTACTTACTGTTGATGAAGAGCAATATGAGGTGACGAGGTAATGATTAAATTATGAGGCTCTATAAGGACTACGATATTAGTGGGTGTCGAACCACAACGTACAGTGCCAGACTTGTTTCAAGTATCGTGTACCCAAAGACCTTTCTTCACCCGCAACAGAATATGGTAGAATCAATGAGGATGCTGCTTTACAACTGTACGTGGAACAGGAAAACTGCAATGTGCAGAAGTGCGGCTTATTCGTTAATATGAAGGACGGATTTCTAGCAGCATTCCCTGATTGACTACTTGGAACAAATGGCCTCATTGACGTAAAGTGTCCCCGTTCCAAAAGATTCTTGAAGCCTACTGAAACCGCAAAGGAGTATGAGGCGAAAAATAAGAACAAGGAGCCTGGCGTGAAAGGTCCAAATCACCACCATAGCCTCTACTACCAAATACAAGGGCAGTTACACAATACACAAAGAGAGTTTTGTGATTTCGTTATATTTACACTCAAGGGCATTGATATCCAACGTCTTCAGAGGGATGACACCTTCTTGTCAACCAACATAGAGCCTTTTCTACTCAAGTTTTACATGGAAGGCCCGACTTCCACTGAAATTCCTCACGTAGACGAGTTGTCCGACCGAATAATCTGCCATTACTCCCGATCTGGGAATCTCTCGATCTTCATTCATGGCCATAGTATCATATGAGATCGAGGGGTGTGGCTCTTCGTCCGCCGAACATTGCTTCGGCGGGTGTTTTTACCGTGTAAGATGAGACCGTCGCGTGCTGCTGGAACAAGAACCTGGCGATTCTTCACTGAACTGCTTCTTCCGTAAGCTTCAAGAGGGCTTTTTCGTTTCGCACACCATCTGTTCTGCTTGCCCGTTAGTTGCAGGATGGTATGGTGCACTAATGTAATGCCTGATGCCGTTTTTTTTTGTGTTTTGGGGGGGGGATTTGATTATTTTATTTGAAGCAAGATATGGCGCGTTATTAGAGAAAAGTATTTTCGGTAGGGCAAAAGTAGGGACAAGAGAGCGTAGAACGTCAATGACGCGTTTGTACGTCGTGGCAGGCATCGTGTAAACTTCCAACCACTTAGAGTACGCATCGACCATGACTCCGCAGATGCGGATACGTTTCGCCACCTACAGACTGAATAGTGGATCGTTTTCAGTTACAGTTCATGATGGCGCTGGACTCGAGGAAGCTTTCGACTCTTTCCACAAAGTTAGCCCAG
Organism: Ixodes ricinus; assembly: GCA_037355805.1. NCBI lineage: Eukaryota > Metazoa > Arthropoda > Arachnida > Ixodida > Ixodidae > Ixodes > Ixodes ricinus. The sequence goes on along the minus strand of JAZHYW010010772.1, from coordinate 30,779 downwards.
GTGCCAGCACTTTTGTCGAAAGTGGTAAGTGTTCGAAACGTCGACAACGTCGGTAGCCACGTTGCTTGACACTGGACGCTTACCATTCGCTGAGAAGAAACTTGCTTGTTCGTCTGCCACGAGTCGTCCGATATCAGGTCATCACAGCTACTCCATCTCCCGACAAAACAGGTCGTCATTGTCCGCATGTCCATAGTTAGCAATCACGTGAACTTATAAATTCCCATACGCTCATAACTTGCCGTCGCTAAACGCCGTTCATTCATAGCGTCTTCATTGCAAATAAACGTCTTCCTATTTATTCTGATGGTTTTCATCATACTCCTCCTAAGCTGTACTTACAACATTATATCGGTACTTCCGAAAATATTGCAACGGCGTTTGTCTTCTGGGAACTATAATGTAACAACCTTTACAAAATCTTCCGGATCCCATGAAACACAATATTTCGTTATGTCACTTTTCGGTCGTCATTATAATGGTGAGGTAAGTACCGTAAATTACGAAGCAGTTTACTTGACGTCCGCTTCCACTGGTGTCTTGGAATATTGAGTCTACTGAGCGTGCATTCCTGCAGAAGAAGTTTTCATTGAAAGAATATTGACACGTCAATCAACAATTGATTCCTTCTTGGTAAGATTTATTGCGAAAGCCCGTGGCAACCGCCGAACCGCATGTCCCTATATCAGCCTGACATTCTCGCATACATGCGTTTGCTGGGCCACGCTACTTGAGCCAGCTGAGCACAGCTGGCAGCGGCGCGAGCAAGGCCACGAGGGGAACGTGATGGTGCTCGAGCCATCCCACCGTGAACCAATGTTTCGGCCACCCCACGGGTGCGTGTCGCCATCTATTGGTTGAACTAACGCCTTGTTCAAGATGGCTGCCGTGGGACCGCAGCCGCAAAACGAAGACAGGCTCTTGCGCGTACATTGCCATCAGATTGCCTCAAGTATGTCAGCTGGTTCCGGAAACTTACGCGTCTGCAGATATCTCTGACAGCCGAGCTGCTTAATTGTAAGTCATCGCAAATGTAATTTCCACGTTGCAGCAACCAACCAACGTTTCTAGATAAACGATGGCAGCGACTGCACTCTCGCATTCCCACCCATCACGTCGAACAAAAGGCGCTAGTTTCGGTTTGAGGTCGGTACGTTTTCTACAACATCTATGGCGACAGCATCAGTCTGCACTCGGTGAATTCGGCAAGTTCGTTCGGGGCCGGTTCTCCGTGCAGCACTCCGCGGGTGCAATGCATTAGAACTCTCACAGTGCAAGTCTGGATCGCGGATCGGGAGCCCGCCACTGGTATCACCGGCGGCCATTGCTTGACAACAGGCAATACACGCAAGTCTAAGGGAGAAACACGCAAAAGTAGGAAGCTGGTACGCGGTGCTCGACGTCGAGTATATTTATGACATTCTGCGATCATTATATCGGATGGTTGGAGATCAAATAGACATTCGTTAAACGTTCAAACATCGATTTAAGAAACAAATCGGCCGAAGCACCACCGACTTTACCGACGTCGCTTGCTTCGGTTGCTAAATAAATGACACGTTCAGCGACTGAACCGCACGCACCGAGTTTCAGTTTGTCTTGGAAGCCCTCACAGCAGTTAAAAAAAAAGATGCTTTCTACCAGAAATCACTATGTACAAGAGGTTAAAGCGATGCAAATGTCCCCGGTAAAGGCCTTCTAACTTATCGTTTGCTGAGCTCTGATGACTCACGAGATCACATATGACTCCACAATAACCCTCGGTAACACTTGTCTCATTGAACACATCACAGTTAACGCCCAACAAAGTCGCCCTCGACCCTCAACCACACAACATTTATTTTTAAAAAATGGTATTCTAACGCGTTTAATATTCTTGCCCACAATATTAACTGTTATTTGAGGAAAACACGATAGAAGTTTCATGGTCGAGAACAACCTACTAACGTAATGAAATTAAGTTTTCCGTTTCTCCTATAGCATTCATTAGCTCGTGTCAAGCGATGACTGCCGGTTGTGCGCTCTACCCCAGCAATAGCAGGCCTCTATCCGCGATCCAGCCTACTGAGAGATCAGTGGTGTCAGTGCTATTAGACATAAATCGTTTATTTGCATCGGTACGCCCATACCTGCCGGATGTCGGGACGAGGCGCAAAACCGTACATCCGGCCAATATTAGAGCCGGTTTTGGCCGAAATTGCCTCGACACTGGCCAAGTAGCGACGTGTTGTTTCGGCGACTCGTTTGTGTAATTTATTTCTTCAGTCATTTTATTGGGTCCGGGCCGCTTTGTACACCCCAAAAAAGTGTACTCTGGTAATTACACCTTTTACGAGAAGGAGTATTGTAGTTTTATATCTTCATAAAAAGGTGTAGTGTATTATCACACGTTTTAAGAAACGTGTTTAAAAATCACACATTTTTAAGAGTGTGAGGTTTACATTTTTTTATAAGGTCTATCGCTACCACTCATTAGATTGTCAGTTATGGGACGCCCAGGGGCGGACGCAGGTATTCTTGAGGGTGGGGGGGGGGGGGGGGGGGGGGGTCAGGTGTTGGTCAGCGTATCATATGTTTAAGAACCCCCCCCCCTTCTTGCCGTTTCCACGCCTAAATTTTTACACATGCGGGAATTCGAGAGGGTCAGGACATCCGGATCCCCCCTCTAAATCCGCCCCTGGGGACGCCTCTGCCTACATGTATAAAGGTGTGAAAATATTTATAGTGTATCTACTTCCAACTGAAGAAAATCTCCTTCATGTGATTACATCGCGTGCCGATGAAACGATCTGTCGATGACACGTCGTTCGATGAAATGATTTGACTGCCAATGAGTGACGACTGCCAGTAGAATTTCGGGGAAATAATTCTGCCGGCTGCCGGGAGACTCAACCCTACCCAAGAACTACCCCGGTGCTTGTTTTGTTTTCCAACATTCTGAACTGCATACCGGCTCAGTAATACCTCTTAGAATATTACAGAAAAAAAAAAAAAACGATGGCAGCCCCAAAAACTCTGACAGCCCGGCTCACAGTCATGTGGGAGACTGACGGGTTCTCGTCTGTCGCCACTGCTTAGAAAGCTACCGGTTTCGAAGAACCGGAGAGCGCAGAGAAATTGTTGTTCCACGGTCATGGTAGACGCGATTGTCCGCCGCCTCGAAGTCCGGGCGCCGAACGAAGCTTGTCGCAGAGTCAATGCAGAACGGCCTTCGATAGCCGGTCGGTACTGTCGCCGAAAGTCGTCGTCGGGGAGTTGAAGGGCGTCCCGGTGGTCTCGGTAGCGACGCCGACGGTGGCGGAAGATAAGCTCGGCCGCAGCGTACGGCACCGCCACGTTGACAAAGTTTAACTTCGCCTCGATCCGAAGCGAAGATTTCGAGCTCAAACCACGGCTCTCGCAAAGTTCGGAAACGTCACTTTGACGTCAGCGACAACTTCGACAAACGAGGTTTCTAATCACTTTTTTTACGCAAACTTTGGAGGATTTGGAGCGTCAACAGGTCGCCTAGGGACAATCTGCAAAGCATTAATGTTAGCTTCGCGTAGGGATGTAGGGACAAACGGGCGCTACGTCATCGGCGAAGCTGTTCCATCAGCGGGCTCCTCGCGCCCCTGCACGCGCTGCACGCGCGTCCCGATGAACTTTGCTACATCCTGCAGCTCTCAAAGAAATGAGCGTTCTAATGATTGACACACTGATCTCTATTGTAGTAGGCTGGATCGCGGACCGCGGCCTCGGCAGCTGGGGCCGAGTGTCGCCACCGGCGGCTATCGATTGACACCAGCCAATGCATGGGACTCTATGGGAACAACGAAAAAAAGTGCCATTTCTCCCGTTTCTAAGGTGTTGTCGGCACTGAAACTTTTTGGATGCTTTTCGATAAGCCCGTCAAATAGCTTGCGTACAAGCATTAAAACTGGCAACCCTCGCAGTTCTTATAAATAAATATTTTGTGGTCGAGAGTGACTCCGCTGTAGTGCAGCTCAATGAGGCGAGAGTTACCTGAGTTACCGCGGAGTCGGTGGCGGTTTCGTTGAGTTGGATTTAGCAGACAACAAGCTCGAAGGCTTTGCTACGCGGAATTCGCTCACTCCCGGAAAGCCGCTGTCGAGATGGAACTTCTTTGTCATTCATTAACTTCTGGGCTTCCCCGAGGACGGTCTCACTGACTGCAAGTTCCTTTGTTTACTCCACTACGAGAGCAAGCTTGCCAGCTCAGCCGTAGGTGGTCCGGTGCGTTTGTGTTTTTTAATCGGCGTCCGAACGTTTGGCAAATACCGATTCGATCTCCAAACACCCGACATAGTGGATCGGAGCACACCATAAAATACTCGCCTCCGTGCACAGCGTACATGCTTTAATATCCTTACTTTTGTTCGTTTCTCCCATAGACTTGCATGTATTGCCTGGTGTCAAGCAATGGCCGCCGGTGGCGACACCGACGGGCTCCAGATCCGCGATCCAGCCGATTGACACCTCGCTCGGCGCCACGTCAGCGTCGCGAGAGTCCAATTAGCGCGTTGCGAAAACTTCGGGCACAAAGTTGGGCTCGACGAGTGTAGCGACCTTGGCTACATATCCCCACTCGGCAAAGTAGAAAACGCATGCTGAGCTCGCAGGCATCGTTAGAGTTCGGCTACTCTCGTAACCGCAGTGGTTGGACACGAGCCACCATCCGAGCTGTCCGCCGAGGCATTGAATGTTACGAGCCGAAGTCGAGTGCTCACGCTGTTCTCGTGTCCAATCCACTAGGCGCGCTCGACTGTCGTCAGACGGGTGGTTTCGATCCCACCATTACCTCATCAAGCTTCTGCGAAGGCAAGATCGAAAGAAATAGTCCCCTTTTATCCTCGCAATTTCACCGCGACCAAGAAGCTTCCGAATCAATGGCGGCCCGTGCGTGTAACCTTGGGCAAGACAAGGACCAGTAGGCCTCTGCAAAGTCATTAGCACACCAACCCCATTTCGTTTCATGACCCCTTTAAACAAATGTTGGCTTTCTATAAGGAGGTCTCGAGGTGCGAAATAAGAAGACATAGAAGTGTCACGCTGTCGCCTGCCGCGATCCTGGCGGCGTCACAACAGCGGTGCTGGGCGTGGCAGACGCCTATTGCCGCTACACGTCGCTTTCCAGCTTCCCAGTCCACGGAAGCTTCGGCTTCTAGGAGTTGGGAACGACGCGTGACGACAGCGACACTCACGTTCGCTCGTGCTTTTCCGCCCCAGTGTTTCTACGACCAACCGCCAGGATCGCCGCATTCGACAGCGTGACATTCCGGCTTTTGTGACGTCATTTGTTGCCGCTTCGGGAGCTGCGCTTCGGTGCACGGGCGGAATAAGCAAATCACGCACGTGCACGTGCCTGTACTCCAATCGCAGCCGGTGTAACGATCCCGGGTAGCCAATCCAACAGCGACAAAAAAGCACCGTCACGGCGCTCCTTGTTTTTGTGGATGTTTTATTTTCGGCTGGACCAATCACGCGCTGACAAAAAGCGCAAGGTCGCGGCGCACTAATCGTGCGTGATTGGTTTAGTCGGTCAAAGCAAACGCACAAAAGGCGATGAGCCCCGAGGCGATGCATTTTGGCGCAGGTTGATAAATTCCCCACGATCGCAACACCGGCTGCGACTGGAGTACAAGCACGCTGCGTCTGTGCTTCGGTGTGTGTGTTTTTATAAGCATTCACCGCGTTTTGATCTGGATGAGCATCGTGCCGGCGTGCGGTCGCGTGTATCACTACTGCCGTGGTGCGTTAAAGACCCCAGGCTAGTGGTTGTACTGCGCATCTAAATTGCTCATCTACGAGCGAGTGACTCGTCGCAACATAAATATGGCTGACCAACGACTCGCTGTACCAAATATCCACACAACCCCACTTATTATTTATAAGCGTTCAGTTGTTAGCGCTTGGCCGTCTCCCTCCTCTGCCATTTGTCACTCTTTTCCAGTCGCGCTGGTTTTTATCAATAATATCCAGTTTGGGTGCCGACAGTATTGATTATCGGATCCGCGTACCTCGTCGAGTAGCCGCCCGCTATAATTCTGCGCGTAGCCGCTCGTGGAAGCTCTGAAGATAGGGACGCTCCTGAGTCAGGACTGCCAGGGTGTTCGAGGGGCAGCGCAACTGCCTCTTCTCGTGGCAGCCCGGGTACCTGGCGCAGGCCTTTACAGAAGGACTGCAGAACTTGCCCTTGGCTCGGGAGCGGCATCCCGGACCGCGTCCGTCGCGGATGATGGTCTTCTCGTCCATCGTGACTCTGCTCTACCGGACCTGAGACAAGTGGCAGAGCCCCGTGTGTTCGTGATATTTGCTCTTATAATCGAGCGCAGGGAGAAAATGCACTCCACTTTTTCACACTGAAATGCATCATCGGAAATCAATTTCCGACCGGCTGCATCTCTATCTCAGTTTGCCGCAGCACACTAGCGCCAGCTAAAGCTCTGGCAGTACATTAGAATAACTCTGAGCTCCATGATCCACGCACAACGTTACTAAAACCCTCAGTTGGAAACTCATCCTGGAAAACTGGGCCGCTGGCGTCCACCGAAACCGAGCTAAATACGACAACAGCGCCACCCTTTAGCGACGAGTTGAAGCATGAAAGTTGCTTTACATAGCTACTGCGAGATGGCACTGCGAGATGGCGCTACCGGCCTGGCCCGATAGAGGTGCCTTCATACACACGCCGCTTTTGCTTGAGTGTGGTGACATCTCAACCATTTTTGCCAATCGTTTTTATGCACGTTTATGAAGTACGCCCAATCCGGTGTCGATCAGCTCGAGCGCGCTAACTGGCTAATGCAGAGACGCCATTTTGCGCCCAAGTCGCACCGAGTGCGCGAGGGCGTCACGCGCTGAACATTCAGTGCAACAATGGATGTCTTCACCCTGAGCAGACGAACATATCGGGCAGCCTATTGCCCGACTTCGACGTGCAGCCGTGCAGTTCCCGGAGTGGACGGTGCGGGAGAAACGGCGGTGTTGCGATCGCCATTAGCTCGGTTCTCGAGTACGGATCGGAGCCACTTTTTTAAAGCAGCCTTTATGGCAGTTTCCCAACTGAGTGGTTCTAGTAACGTTGTCCACACAGCACCGTCTGCCTTGCGTCAGCGTCACCCGCCATCGCCTCTCGCAGCGCTTCACAACGAGCCCGGCGTTAGCAGGCGCCGACGCGAAGAACGGACGCGACTGCCGTCTGCTCTCGTCCAGCTTCCGCGTGCTTGCCGCTAGGGGCGGGTCGGGCATCCACCAACGATGACGTCATGCGGCCAGGCCTTTCCTTCTAGGTGGCATTCGCTACGCATGAATGCTGAGAAGGCTGGGTCTCACTTCAGCATTCCAAAAGACACTTGCAGCGAAAGACACGTGAAAAGAAGAAAGAAATGGTAACCTTTGAAAAAATGCCTCGAAGAAGCAAGCGCTGTCTCCGCGCATGCGCAGACGTTATCAGGCAAAGAAACAATACGACGCCTATCGCCGTCTACACGCGAGCTTTACGCCGGCCACTGGTTACACTACCCCATAAGTGCACTGCTCTTTGCATTATAAGATCCCAATTTTTTGTTAAAGCTTGAAAAAAGATTTTGCAGCAGACGCAAAAATTTTTAACATCTTTTTTGTGCGGGTAATAAATGGTACTGATTTCACTACCATGCAATTATGTCTTTTTGTATAGGCTCTAAAAGCTGTAATGAGGTCGACGTTTTTTTTATTTTTAATTTTCTTAAACGTGAATCACGTCAAGGATGGATCGACACAAAAACTTCTGCCACCCTTCCGTAAAAAAAAGGAAAACCAAAGTGTCCATTTTTTTATTAGCGTTTGTTAGGTTTCAGAAATGCCCTCACTCACCTTTAGCGTTAGAAGCCTGAAATCGAAAAAAAACACGCATTGTTTAGGCGTTTCAGTAATATATAATTTACATGTTAAACGTGTTAAGGAGATGGTTGTACTTAAAAGTTTCTGCGACTAATGACGGATGGGTATACGTCGTATTATCAAGGAAGTAAGTTCTTCTTTTCGTAATAAGAAACTCATCAAACATATCTGAAATGCTTCGTTTTGAGTACATTTTGCATGCCTTATACCCCTGCAACACAGGCAACTCGAATGCCATTTACAACGAATGACATTTGTGTGATCGGCGAATCAGCTCGCAATCTGTCGCGCGTGGACTGTGCTATGCCCGAAGTGTCGCGCGCTGATTGGCCGTCCGCTGAAATGTCATTCGTTGTAAATGGCACTGGAGTTGCCCGTGTGGCTACGGGTATTAATATATCTTGCGATGTAATTCTTTTTTGATGTGAAAAAATTTGTCATATTGTGGCACATGCGCTGGGATAGAATTTTTAAAAGCAGGCTGCAGGAGTCTGAGCCAAGATCTTGGGTTTTATTGTGAAAACAATTGATCTGCTGTGCTGAAGCTGTTTTGTAACGTTTTCGTAAAGATATCACAGGCGATATGCCATCCGACGCCAGTGCGAGACAGGAGATTTCCTTACGGCCTTTGGTCTCGCTCAGAAGCAGTGGGCTTTTACAGCGGAGCTTTTAAGGGCTTAGTTTCCCCAGTTTCGTGTCCGTAAACAAATAAATCTCGACACAACCCTCTGGACAGCTACCGCCATCTATGAGCGACGGCGGCACATAGTACAGCTCAGCTGCTCTTCCTCCTTCACCAGAGTGGAAAGGCTGAACGTTTTTTCTAGCCACGTTGGGACGCGACCACGCTACCCCCGAGTACTGCCTGAACTACCATGGACACCTGGTCCGAACATAGTGATTCCAATATGTACCAATGTACTCATCTCAAACCGAACAAAACTTTCGTAGCTCGTTTCGCGTGTTAGGCATGTTACCATAAACCGAAGTACCAAGAATAGTTTTATGGACTTCTTTAAAAGTAGTCGATTCAACTTACGAGAGCCACAGAAAGGACAACGAGGCCGTGCAGCAGTGCTTGGAGAATCATGGTTCTACCGCGATCGTTCAGCATTCGACACCTACGGCACGAACCCTGAAGGGCCAATAGAAGTTAGTCGGCGTACCCGCCGCATTTATAGAGCCTCACATCCCTGCCCACTCTGCAGCTGCGAGCTCATAGGTCGATGCGCTTTGTAAAAACAACCCCGCGTTGAATGACCAGGTGTGACCACTGATCGTGCGTAGAAAACCAGATCCACAGCGCCACCATAACGCCTGTTGTTCTTTAACATTTAATGCCACCCTGTGACCCGCCCTTTCACCAAATGCTTCGTGCAAAGTCGTAGATTTCCGTTCAACTCACTACACGCCTGGCCCCTGTTTAATGACTCGTGAATCACCGAGATATCGGTATTTAACACTGGCGTTTTCAAGACGCTAAAGGTTTAGGAGAAACAGAAATACTGAATTTATACGCGGATGTTTTCAATACTGAACGAAGCGCGGATGGTTTCAATAATGAGCAAACGCGGATGTTTTCACACGATAGAGCAATGCCGCCATATAACTTTATCGTTATCTTTTTTTTTTCTTGCTACTGAAAATTATAATAGACATTACACTAAAATCCCGAGCTTTCTTGTACATGAGCACCTTGCGCCCTCTCTCGCCCACTCTCCGTAAAACGCTGTAAAAGATTAATTTCAGTCGAAAAGCTGTGTACATCTTAATATTACCTTTAAAGCAATAGGCAACAAAGAATACAACAAAGTAATGAACACAAATTCGAATCATAGGAACGTGCACTTTTTGTTCCTAGACCAAACTTGTTTTTTCATTGAATCCTATGAAGTTACTTTGCAAAATCTTAAATATCTTTCCACAACAAAAATAAACGTAATATTCCCGGGGATTCAATAGCGTAGTACTCACATCATGTATCTAAATTGAAAATTTACTATCACCACGAATATAGTTTGTTTCTCGGACCTTCTACGGTATTACCTATGTATACCCTATTGTTTGGACGAACGCGGATTCTTCCTGCCCAAATGCTAGAACCCCGACTTGTGTGAAACCCGAGTTAGACGATTGTACCGTTCCGGGACAATGAGCGTACCGCTAAAACCGATTGTCTTTATCGCGTAATTACTCATGTGTCACGTCATTAAAGATGAGTCAAATCGTTAAAATTGCATACTTACGTTCTCCATCTCAATTTCTGGACAAACGCGAATGCTTCCTGCCCGAAATCGAGGACCCAGACTAGTGTCAAACCCAATTAAAAGGATAGTACCGTCCCTGTAAAATTCCATACCGCTGAGAAGCAATCATATATATCGCTTAATTACTCAGGTGTCACGTTATTAAAGAGAAGCCAAATCTTTAAGTTGCGAAATTCCGTTCTCATAGCTCAATTTTTGGACAAACGCGCATGCTTCCTGCCTAAAGCTAGAATCCCGACTAGTGTCAAACCCAATTCGGAGGATAGTACCGTCCCTGTAAAATAGCATACCGCTGAGAGGTATTGTCTACATTGTCTCCCGGTCTTCAACGGCAGGGGTGAAGTTCTGAATAGGGGTAGGTTTTGTGCGAGAAGGGTGACTTTGAAAAACTAGACCTTCCGGAAGGTTGGCACTGTAGGGAAAAATAAGTTTAGAGAAATGGTGGTTATTGAATTTCTAGTTAGAGTGAAAGGAACCATGCGGCGGCAAGTAAACTTCCAGGAGGTTTCGGTTGGGATTTTCATTGGAAGTTTTGCATGTTTTCTATTTTAACGCGAGGTGACTCTCAACGGTAAGGTTTTCACCAGCGTCTAAAGTGCTTCTGTGTCTTTACAACGCCCCTCGCTAGTCGGCGACAAGATAAGGATTCAGTAGGAGCTGCACCTTCAGTGCGAGTTGTCTGCTTTTGATAAGATTTCATCGCACACACAGTAAAAGCCCAGAAGGTGGCAGAGGGCGCGTGCTGGAGGTGTAATTTATACTGAATCTGTTGCCTTTCACAAATCAAAGCCTGTCCAAATTATTTGCGCCGACTGGAATCAAATATATTTCCTGTAGTGTGGTACAAGTGCCAAGCTAAGATTGCTTAAAAATTACGAGCGATGGGCCAGGCCTTTGCTTTGATTGGGATTATAAACAATTAATCTACTTCGTTTATTTTCTCTTTGTGCAACTGCTTTGTGGTCGCGTAATTTTTTTTCAAGATTTCGGTTGTTTTAGACATTTTTAAATGTCCAGCAATAATAATTTTATTTCTTTCAGCAAAAAAAAAAAAAAAATTTCGACCGACAACGTTTGTATTGACATTCCGGTCATCAAAAGTCGTCTTGCGTTGCACATTTCCTTAAATTCATCTGACTATTTTTCAAGGATAGCATTGGTTGCAGAAGGGTAATGAGCTGGGCTAGTTGGTAAGCATTATACTATGGTTAAAGTCAGCGAACAACGTGAGGAAACTGTAGAAGAATACAGGAGACGGGATAGACGCTGCTTGCTTTTAAGTTTAATTTCAACGGTGGTTAATACTTTAAGCTCGTACCTCCTCTAAAACATCATGATTGATTTCTATTAAATAACGACCTAAGTAAATTATTATTTAAAAAAAACACCCACACGTTACTGGGCGCACTTTATAGAATGAAAACATTGTTTTGTCTTATTGCCCGCAGAAAATTGGTCACCCAACCAACCCGCCGCTCCCGAAGGAGCTGCTGGAATCGCGAGCTCACGGGCTTCTCGCGGATTGCGCAGGCTACAGCCCAAATTGCATGCGCGAGGCATCCCCGCCCTACTGGCTTTGAGACGGGATTTTCTAGCGCGTGCGCTCGTTCTGCAGAGGAACAGTTCAAAGTTGCGGACTCGTACCCTCAGCTCAAATGGATGCTGAACCAAACATTTCAATGTCCACAATAAGTGGCGCACGATCTTTCCACGAGCCACCAGCCGCCGGTGTGCGCGAGCAGACGCAACGAAATTGACGTCATATTCCTCCGTTCACGCTTACGATGCAAGTAAAATGCGTGGGCTCCGGGCAAAAGGAGAATAAAGATAAGCTTTTCATCTCCGCAGTGGGGTCTGGTGTAAAAGGTAAGCGACTAATTGATCTAACAGGCACGTAGCTTTCACTTGTGCATGGAGGTGAAAAGCCTGTCTTTATTCCCCCTTTGCCCATAGCCCATATTAAGCGTGAATGGAGTACTATGATCTCAATTTCGTTGTGTGTACTCGCGCACACGGCGGCTCCTGAGCTCGTGTAAAGTTTGTGCGCCACTTATAATGGACACTAAAATGTTTGGTTCAGTGTCCCTTTAAGGGTGAACAGAGTATATGTTGCGTGTGCCGGCCATCGGCTTAAAACGACGATTGGGTACCGCCGCTATGCCTGAGTCGCACTAGAGCGACAAACAGAGGCAACAGCCACCGACAAGCTTTAAGCCCATCCATCATGCACGCGAACATATCTTTGGCAGGTATGGGGGGATCGGTGGCCAGTGGGCTAGCGCACACCAGCTCGGAGCACATGGAGCGAAAGCTCGCGCTGCAGAACCCAGTAAAGGGAATTTGCATGAGTTAGTGCCGTGTTTCTTAACTGTCATAAACACCTCCTTCTTAAATATTTCACCAAACCAGCTGCTAAATGCATTCCTGACTCGTCTTTAAAGGTTTTAGAGTGCAGCTCTTAGGCGCCCGTTTCCATGTTTCGCGGCGTCGGCGTTGGCGTCGGCGTTGGCGTCGGTGTCGGCGTCGGCGTAACCATGCTAAAATTAGCGGGAAGATTGACGTCACGTGACTTCAACACCAATTCAATTCCCCACTAAATTTAGCGGGGATTCAATGGGGAACTGAATTGGTGTTGAGGTCACGTGACGTCACTTTTCCCGCTAAATTTAGCGTGTTTACGCCAACGCCGCGAAACACGAAAACAGGCGCCTAAGGGCTCTACTCTAAAATGCCAAAGATAAAAAGACGCGCGCGCGCGTGGGGAAATGTTTTTTTTTTTTTTGCGTTGTGGTATTTTTATGCGAGTCTATGATTACAACTTGCACCGTTTTAGAAAACAAAAAATTCGAGCTTTGGCGTGCCAATGCTCCTTTAAGGTTCAGAGACAGTCTTCGTAGTTGATATTAGTACGCTATACTAAGAAACCTCAGCAATCTTTTTCCACAAAATGTACGGGAATTTATTACTTTAATATGCGTATTAAATATGTCGACTGTTTAATTTTTATGCGTGCATGCCCTTTTTTGAATGTAAGCTTAAGTCAAAAGCAAATATGCCAGATTTGCTTCTGCCTGAGCTTATACCGGTGAAAAATCTTAATTAAAGAGGATGATTTTCGTATCACCCCTGTAGGAAAATTAACCACGTTCAAAGGGCCACTTGAATTCAACAGAACATCTAGATTAGTTTTAGTAATCATTTGTTAGCATATATATATATTCATAACACCGCCACAAATCAAATTAAAATTATTATTATTCAGAATATATAAAATACTCCCAAGTAATAAAAAAGGCGCTATCATTATACCCTTCGAAGGGGGCGATACCAAACAGCAAGAACCGTATTTTGCAGTTAGTGTAAACTGGTATAAATGTATGCATAAAGTACCGCTTTGACCAGATAAGATCATGCCCGCGTGTCCAAGCGTATTTTATATTTTTGTTAATTTTTTTTATGTGACTCCTCAAAATGTGTAGGGAACGTAATCAAAAAAGGTTTTGCGAAAAGAATTTGGAAATAAAAAAAAAAGACTTCAGTGCGCCAGAAGGGTATATTCTATTTTTAAAGTTTTCGTTTATGTCATGTTTGTTGACACCTACTACGCAAACTACAAATATCAGAAACCGCAGATATTTTGCATGTATAATAAATTACAGGAACGATTTGATGATATATTTGCAGCATTGTAGAGGTCATATATTTCGCGCCCAAAAACCGCAAACATATGGCTCCTTTGACGCTTTGTCACTAGAATTCTGAGCCGTTATTTGAAAAAAAAGAAAAAAAAGTGAATAGCTACAATATTAACATTTTTGTCATATATTGGTATTAAAACGTTTTTTCGAATGATATATAAATCATTGATTTATCTCAAAGATTGCAAATTTTATGCCGCTTCAAACTTGTTATAAATGACAAAAATAAGAAATATCAAGGGTGAATTAAAAGCAAAACAATACCTTTTATTTTCCTGAAATTTACAGTGATAGTTCTTCAACATACTCTTATTTTTATAGATGAAAAACATGTTTAGCATTTTGTTTCCTTCGAAGTTACAGCGCTGCAAATTGTATCCTCGTGCACGTCGGCATTTTTGCCTAATGCATGGACTGGATTATCTTTTGATGGCGTGTATTTTATCACTAGATATAATATTTTGCTGTATTCGGGTATTGAGTTCAAGCTCAAGTATTCTACTAATTATTATAATACCCTCGTTGATCTTCCATTTTATTGAGATAACCCATAATCCTGTTTTGCCCTTTTAAATGACAACTTCTATGAGCTTTAACTGAACTATTTCCAGAAAAGCGGAACGAAAAATTGCAATCGCTACTACGACAATTTTTCTTACAGACTAGAATATAGCAAAAAGAAGGTGCACGAACTGACTGCGCCGTCTCACGGCCGCAGCGTTCTGCGAGGAATATTCGAAAGCACTCGTGGAGCAAATTCAGCTACGGCTCTCTGATTGTCTTAGTTTAGGCACATGGAAGCGAGCTCTTCTTAAAACAGCAGACAGACTTGAATTTTTCACGCAAAAGAGTCGATAATCACGTTGTCGGTGTATTTAAAGGATGGCGTTCTACCGATGCGGAAGCTGTTTTCTCGCCTTGGATCCTTCGGCGTGACAAATCGAAAAGCAAAGCAAAACCGCCAAGTGTAAAGGACCCACACGACCACCCATGAAACCAATTTTAGAGTCACGAGGTTTGAAGGGCATCTGTCGTAACCCTGTCTCCACGTGCACGCAGTTTGCAGAGGGACATGCTTTGACCCGCTTGTGGCACTGGTGTTGACCCACATTTTGGTCACTATACTATCGTACCCGAAAGCCAACGCCGGCGTCAAAATCGAAACGCCGCAAGCACAAAAAGCGACGCGAGCAATACCAGCGGCACTGGCCTAATCAGCGCAAAATCAGAAAAGCGGTGGCTCAGACAGAAAGCAAACCTAACAAGCTGGCAGTGGCCCCCCTCGTGAACCTAAAGACCGCAGAGCACACGCCGTTACCGCCTGCTTTCTCCTGGTGCACTTTTCTTTTCGGAGGAACTGATTGCCACGTGCTTACTTACGCTGTACGGTGCTTCATAGAAAAGCTAATAACGGATTATAGTTCTTTCTTTCTCTCTCCTGTCATGCTTTCGGGAAGTCGCGGAGTATTGTAATCGTTAGACAAGACAACTTGCGCGCTTCGGTCATACAAACGAAGGGGTTGCAGTCACGTGTAGTTGCGTCTTGACGGAACGTCTTCAGCCATGGCAGCGACTTTCAGCGTCCGTAGAGTATTTTGTGCTTTCGTAGTAAGCACCCAAAGAAGATAGCAAAGCAACGAAATTTCCGCAGTGCGTAGATCTGGATGTCGATTCTCCGAAGTGGATCGGGCAAAATCCTCCAGGTCGTGGGCTCCCTATTTGTAGCCACATTCGGAGTGTACCGCGTTCTTTTTGCACTCGTTGGAATTATTGCAGCACAGGTGAGTGCTTCGCGGAATTCGTCAGTCTCATTTGAAGAGAGACAAAAGACGGACTTCTCAAGGCGCCCTCCTGCCAACGCGGGCAACTAAATTGCGCTCGATATCTTTACTCGTTATTTCTTTTTGTACTTCTTTATTTTAAGTTTTTTCTTTATTTCAGTAAAATAAATAATTAGAAATATGTTTTATCATAACGAATATCTTGCCGAATGTGCCAACGAAGTCGCGGGTTAGCCGGACGTACAACCGTCATGAATAGCGGTGTATGAAGCTTGGTGGTTCAAACATTCCCATTTTATCGGGAATATATGTATAAATATTCGCATATAATTTGCACCACTGTACTTACTTTTCTACTACTTTCATCTTGTCATTTTAAAGGGCAAAACAATGTGAGCAATGCGGGTATTGTTTTAGTTAGTAGAATATTTTAACTTGATCCCAATATCCGAACACAGCATAAAAATATATCTAGTCCTAAAATACACGGAATCAAACGATAATCTCCTCTGTGACATTGAGCGAAAATTGCCGGCGTGGAAGGTACAATTTGCAGCGCTGTAACTTTGAAGAAAACAAAAAGATGCAACATGTTTTTCATCTATAAACACAAGAGTATTTGAGGAACTAACACCATAAGTTTCAGGAGAATCGAAGGTATTGTTTTGTTCTTATTTTACCCTTGATATATCTTAACTTTTTAATTTATAACACGTTTGGAGCGACATAAAAATTTCAATCATTAGATACCTTCTATCCCCCTCCTCAAACCCTAATCCCACACCACGGCTTTAGCCATCCCCTTCCCATGGGGTCCATCAAATTAACATAAATCCATTATTTATATATCATTCGAAAGAACGTTTTAGTAACAATATATGACACAAATGTTAATGTTGTAGCTATTCAACATTTGTAGATAACGGCTCAGAAATCTAATGACAAAACGTCAAAGGAGCCCAGTTTGCGCCTTTTCGACGACATATTTATGACCTCCACGATACTGTACATATATCAATCTATAGATCCCATAATCTATTATAAGTGCGGAGTATTCGAGATTTCTGATATTTGTGTTTTGCGTAGTAAGTGTCACCAAACAGGACATAAACGAAAACTTTAAAAATCTAATATGCCATTCAGGCGCACTCAGATTTTTTTTCTCTTCAAAACTATTTTGTCGCAAAACATTTTTTATTACGTTTTCACATATTCTCTACACATATTGAGGAGTAACATATTACAAAACTATATAAAAGAAAAAAAGAATCCATCCGGACTCGCGTGTATGAGCTTATCTGAACAGAGCCACCTGGCCTCAGCAACTTGGCCATTTTTTTTCATTTCTAATCTAATGTCACGTCGTTTTCTCAACGTCTTTTTAAATATGAATTTACTTGCCATAAAATATGAGCTGTTCGCTTCACACATTAAGTATGTAAAAAGCGCAAGCGCTTGGAACGTGCCTAAGGTATATCCGCAGATAATTTGATCATCATGTCTACAGCCATGGAGGTAGGAAGCTTCCGGAGGCGACATGACGCCACCAGAGGTAAGTCAGAAGTGTGGAGGGACACATCCCCAACGATGACACTATTGGACGAAAAGGAGAGCTCTCTTTTCGTCCAATAGCGTCATTGTTGGGGACGTGTCCCTCCACACTTCTGACTTCACCTCTGTTGGCCTCATGTCGCCTCCAGAAACTTCCTACCTCCATGTCTACAGCGACCACGGTGTCTTCTTGACGGTGTATACGAGTGGTGGGACTGCGGCTCTAGCCAGCGTGCTAGAGGCAGCTACGTGCTGCAGTTCTTCCTTAACGGTTAGTCGCGACCCCGAGGGGGTCGCGACAAATTCAGTGGAGGTCCACGAAGCAGATCGGGAGCTTAAAAAAAACACTTGACTTTTTCGTATCGGCGTCAATTGAAATAAGGTACGTGTAGCACCTGAACATGAAGCCGCAACTATCAGGGTTCAAGCTCCGCCCTCGACCTCAGTCATTAAGAACACTCATTTCTTCCGATATACGTTGTTTGTTTTGTATCGTTTTGCGATTACTTCTAGCCCAGCTGATTCATTCTGAATGCATGAAATGTCAAATAAAAGTTCAGCGTCCATTCTGTTTTACGGTACCTACACTAAAATCCGCTTGTAGCATTGTGAGAAGACGTAAGAGGAAGGGGAAAGGGAGCGACGCAATGTGTGTTTTCTTTTTAGTTCTCAGTATAGTGGAGTTTGGGAATTAAACACTGACGTACGACTTTATCGTTAGGGCTTTGCTCTTCTGCTCGATTTTCACGACATCTGTGAGCTCCTTTGCCGCTTGTGCAATCTCAGTTGTTACGGCGCTTTGTTTGACCTTTCGTTTGCCTGAACGGACAATTTCTGTCTCTAACGCACGCGTACCTTGGTAGTTGAGTCACGGATGTACTCGCTCCATGTTTTGTAAACCTCTTCGCAGCACACGGGTTTCATAACCGAGTTCGCAAGGAAATGCCGGAAACCTTTCTAAGTTTCAGTTGGAATTATTTGGAAAATTTTGAACCTCGTTAATGCTCGATTTCGAACAGTCTTCGAACCTCGCCGAGGTGGAGCGCTTGAAGATACGAAGGTGTTTTAAAAGTCTGGGCTCGAAGATTACTATTTCTTTCAAGAAAAGGTGTTTCACATATCAAAATATCTAAAAACCCTTGAAGAGTAAAGTTTGAAAAACTTAGAGTATTTTTTTTATTTGCGTTTCAAGTTGTAAAAGTTCGAATATTTCTGATTTTAAATTAGAACACTTCGGATCTTACGGATGGAGGTCTAATTCCGCAGTTTTGACTAAAGCTTTCACGGATTCGTCCCCCAAAATTTCTAAAAGTGCGACAGATTCCACTAAAAACGTTGAACATTTCATTTTATGCCGTGAACACTCCTTAAGACCCGTTCACATTGTGCCATTTCTTACGTTAAGTTACGTCACGAACTCTTATGACAACTTACGTTACGGTCGCTTACGATCTGGGCGTTCACACTGTACCCTGCCGTCCGTAAGAAAGAACCAATATGAATCCTTTTGTAATGATCACGGTCAGCCAATAGCGTATCATCCAATATGGCTGCCGTCCGCGGTGCCCGCTGGTACACCACTGGCCCCGCTTCGATTTAAAAAAGTGATTGCGCTCTCAAAGAAGGGCTAACAGGCTCGAGACATGACTGAAAGGGGCATACCCCCGGTTTTTAGCTGCGGCTTGTACATGTGCGATTGTAACATGCGCGTGTAACTACACACCCAGTATGCTCTTGATGTTCGAATTAATTAGCAAAACTTCGTTTAACTTTCCTACCTTTGGCTCCGGCTGCTTCTGCAGTCCTGCCGATCGAGTCAACACGATCCACTAGGATTGTTTTGACTCGATCGAGCCAGAAGAAGGCTTCCATCTGGGTTGTAAATACGGATTGTAGTGGAGGAAGAAGAAGGCTTTAATACAGTTGATAGTCCAGCGGTTGAACGTTTATTTTTTATATTTGTTCAGCTGGTACTATCCAAACATATGAACCGACTAGCTCAGCTTCAACCCGTCGTAAGTTACTAAAATTTGCGAGACGAAGCCATGTCAACGATTACTGCGTCCATCTAGGCT
The DNA here is from genome assembly GCA_037355805.1 of Ixodes ricinus. Taxonomy (NCBI): domain Eukaryota; kingdom Metazoa; phylum Arthropoda; class Arachnida; order Ixodida; family Ixodidae; genus Ixodes; species Ixodes ricinus. Next base: position 11,523 of record JAZHYW010010772.1, on the reverse strand, counting down.
TCGGAACTGCCAGATTCAGAAGAAAATCTAGAAAATTAGGTGAGATCACCGCTCATGCTTTGTGATTTAAGCGAGGTAAGGCAAAGCGAAAGCATGCTGCACCCTTCGTTGCCGCTGGACGTGCCTAATAGTGCAGCGCTATAACCAATTTCCTCTGAAGCGAGCGATACAGGGCGCCGCCATGTTTGCCTTACCTTATTTAGGAGAGCAGCGCCGGGCCGCCGGGTTCCCGAGCGTAGCGCGCATGCCCGGGAGGTTCGCCTCCGCGAGTCCCGATCAGTAGGTCGTGGTCCTGATTGGTTGAACGTAAGCGGTCGTAAGAATTCTGAAGGAAATTTGAGCCAAGCACAACTCTTCGCAGTACGTTACGACTCGCGTTGCGTCGCTGCTTGCCATGGTCATGGGCGGTCGTAAGTTGTCGTAAGAGTTCGTAACGTAACTTAACGTAAGAAATGGCACAGTGTGAACGGGCTTTTAGTCTGAGAACAATAAGGCATTTACGGTACTACTAGAACAAGTCGTTAATTTTTCTAATTTCGTGAAACAAGCCTGTTGAACGGCACAGCGAAATGCCTCGAGACAGTCCGGTGAGGCTCCTTCCATTCTACCTCTTTGCAAACTATCCGAAATTCGATCGACCTCCAGCTAAATGCAATTCTGGCATGAAACAGCAACCCACGTCACGTGCGCAGGAAGGCACCGAGGCAAGGCACTTGTCTTCCTTAAAGGGATACTACAACGAAATTTCGGCGCTCATTTTCTGGTCTATATGTGTTCAAAAGACCAGTATCACATCGAACATACCAATATCTTGTTAAATAAGTCTCGAAAAGGAATTTTAAAACGAATTAAACGATTAGCAAAGAGCACCTGGTGGATGTCGCTAACGCCTCGTTCGTAATGCCCGTCTAGGAACCTTGACAGCTAGTGACGGAGGTCGTCTCGCCTCCGGCCACGACGAGAGAAGGGGGAAGGAGGAACTCCCTCTTCCCGAGAATGCCTTTTGTGTGTCGCAGAAGTCGCTATTGTCCCCCTACAAGATTATAGAAGATTAACCCGTCACTCAAAATTCGTACAAAAGCAGCCGCTTCGGTGGCTGGAACGACTAGGCCATCCTCTCGACGTCAGTCTCGCCGTAGCTTTGCTCGTCCTGAGACGATCTACGTCACGATTGCGTTGGATGTCACGTGGTCTCCGCTGGGCCTTCTACGAGCGCTTGCCAGAGTGGGCCGTTTATAACGAAAAATACAGCCATCAGGCTCAAAATACAAACGTGCGATTGTCATTTACGGATATTGTGGATCATATTCAACCTATTTTTGAACACGACGGGAATATTTCAAATTTCGTTTAAGTATCCCTTTAAAGGGCTTAGTTGCTCCGTTGCTCATACTGCATCGAAATGTGAAGTTTCAAACATAATTACCGAGCGACCTTCATGGATTGGTACAGTACCCAAATATGTGATTCATACAGATGGATGATGATCGGATTATTGTATTTCTTTGAACGAAGTTGTATGATGGCGCCGATCGGGCGAACCTTCAGCCGGAAGCAGACGGTGGGAGCGAGGCCTTCTGGGAGTAGCCGCGGCGGAGCTGACGTAATGCTATTACGGGGCGCCATATTGATGGACGTTGTTCGCAGCGCAAGCTCAGAACTGACTCCCATTTATCGTCTCCCAAGAACAACGATTCTGATTGTGTGGAATGGACGTTGAACGTGCATCCTCGCGCATTCCTCGCAGGCAGCGAAGCCACATCTATGGGTACCCGTGCGCGATCAGAGCTGTGCGCGGGCGGTGTTCGCTTCTTCTGAAATGCCAGAGGAAGTTGCCTTCGAGCATTGTTCTGAACCCTGCGCAAGAGTGCGGAATAACAAACTACGAGGAGGGTAAATGCCGCGCATGTGTCAACCGAAGGGTCAATGCCAACCACCCTTTTGGAGCAAGCGAATAGGGTACACACGCCTTCCATGTTTCACAACTCCGGTCTCGAACAGATTACCCAAAATAAGTAAAAACAAAACGAATTATAACAAACAACACTAGAATCGGAAAAAAAAAAACAAATTAAGAATGAACAGCCCGACTAAATTCTATAAAGCGAAAACACATAATTCAAACAAAACAAAAAACCACAACAAAAAATAAGTTGATGGATTAATTTAGGGAGATCAAGGGCTGCCACCAATAATCTTTGTTAATATATACACAAAAAATAACCCTGAATTTATTCTAATACAAGAACCATATGTTTTTGATAACCACATTACAAGTATTCCAAACTCGGAACCGTCTTTTCACTGCCCCACAGACCCCAGATGCGCCATTATAGTTAGGGACCAATCTTGTTCAATCATTCCAAAAATACTTGAGAAAGATCTAATAGTCTTTAAATGTACATATTCAAACAAAACAGTAACAATAATAAATGTCTACATATCTCCTACAACCTCATTTAATACATTTCTAACACGTCTTGAGTCAATCATAACAATAGATAAAAACGACATAATCATAGCCGGGCATTTTAATGCAAGACACACCAATTCGGGGGGGGGGAGACAAAGTAGATGATGATCGTGGAGAACAATTAAATAATTTCGTATTAACACATGATCTTATATTAAACGACCAACACTCCATTCCTACTTTCTCTACTGTAAATGGAGAAAGTTGGATAGACCTTTCAATCAGAACCCATTCTTTAGCTCATAACGTTACACATTGGAAAGTATTAGAAACTGATAGTTTAAGTGATCATAATTTTATTGCCTTTGGGTTCTTCAATCAAAAGCAAACCACACAAAAGAGATTAATCTTAAAAAGCTACTCAAAAATAGAATTACTTATAAAACAAGATGATTGGTTTAAGACCTGGGTACCTAAACACTACTCACCAGAGTGGATAGATCAGGTATTGAATACACTTTACAAAAAATTCTTAAATTGGATAAAAATGTGTGAACGAAATGTTCGTTCCGAAAATCGCACGGTCCCTTGGTGGTCAGTCATGATCATGAGATCATGAGATCTAAATCTAATGCACTAAGAAGAAGGTACCAAAGATCATAAAACACAGAAATTTGATCACTGCAAAAACGAATTTATTACGACTACCGAAGTACATGCAAAGAAGCCATCCTTCATGCTAGAATTTCTGCTTGGCAAGAATCATGTTCCGCTACCACAAAAAAGTCTCTCTTCGGAATCTCATACAAACGTGCATTTAATAAGCTTAAATCACCCCTAATTCTTCCACCAATATTGAAAACAGATAATACTTTAACTTCTTTATTTAATGAATAAGTTCAATATATCTTAGACACGGTGTTCCCAACAGACATCACAAAAGACTCACCATATATAGCTAACTTACGACAATATTTATGCACTCCCTCATTCTCATCTCCTGATGTTCAACTAACATTTCAAGAAATATCAAACATAATAACAAGAATACGACTTAAAACCGCCCCTGGATTAGTCAAAATTAATGTTACTTTTCTTAAATGTTTCTGGCATAACCACCACACCGAATTTTTCCTAGCTTTATTGAACTCTTGTCTAACTTCTGCATATTTTCCAAAAGAGTGGGAGAAAAGGAAAATAATACTATTAATAAAAAAGATAAAGTCAAAGCAACACCCAACGCCTATTACCCAATTTGCTTAAATTCCATACTCGGAAAAGTTTGAGAACGTGCACTCCATAGCAGAATCTATTTTATAACTAAAAAAAATCTACTACACCTACTACAATTTGGGTTCACACATTTTAAATCGTCTACACAAGCTCTGTTCACGCTTACTACACACCTACGAAAATTGAAAAAATAAATCAACAGCTGTAGCGATGGTATCCCTAGACTTCAAGGGAGCATTTAACACGCTATGTTATCGGGTAGTTTTTGCATGTTTAAAACACCATTCTTGCCCAAGTTATATATACAATCTGCTATACTAATTCTTCCCTGATAGAACCATCACTATATCACCCCAGAAAAGCAAGAAATAAGCAAAACAATTAACATGGGATGTCCCCAGGGCTCTCCACTAAGCTCTTTACTATAGAATATTTTACTATCAGGATTACTGGAAAAAACTCTTACAAATCACATATGTCTACAAGCATTTGCAGATGACATCGTGGTTGTCATAGAAGGCAACTCAAGAAGAGAATTAGAAGATAGAATTAATGAAATACTGCAAGAAATAGGACAGTGGACATCCGAACTTAAATTATAGTTTAACTACTCGAAATGTAAATGTCTAATAATAACTAGAGGTGAACTATATAAAAAAGACCCCAATAATAAAATTTCGCGATCATAAAATAGAAATAGTGAAACAACTTAAAATTCAAGGAGTCATTAATGACTCACATTTAAACTTCCTACCACACCTTCAATATATTAAACAGAGAGTCCAAATTCATACAGCCAATATCTCAAAAATATACTGAATAAATTGGAATATTACATCAAGCCAACTATGGGAAATATACTTGCGCAGCATAGAAATATATATTGTGTAAGGATTACCCGCGTGGTGGAAACCATCAAGCAATTCACATATGTTAAGACAATTACAATCCATACGAAGGCTACCATTACTCAAAATAGCAAGAGCGTTCTGCACAGTTTCTAACATAAGTCTACCTATACTATGTAATATCATCCCAATCAACATCACTCTTGACGTAGAATCATTTATGTTTAATGTGTTCCAACTTAGAAAACCCGCCCAATTCGATAGCCTTAGTATTTACCCCACATAAGTATCATATCCTATAGATCTTTGGAAAGCTCATCCAACAAAGAGATTCAATATATCATTCCAAAGAATGAATTAAATTACTCTATCTCAAATAACTAAAGTAATATCACTTTATACAGATGGTTTAGTGTACCTAGATCAGGTGGGAGCAGCATTCATTATTCTGAAAAACAACGGAGGAATTAAAAAATAGGAAAATATCGCTTACCAAAACACAGTACAATATTCGATGCAGAGGCTATTGCCATATTAAAAGCCCTTGAATATATTCTTGCAACAAGAGATGATCACCATTTTAACATATACACGGACAGCCTATTAGTCCTACAAGTGTTGGCAAATCCAAATAATGAACTTCCTTTAATTAACGAAATAAAACATAGAATCCAATCAGTCAATACATTTAATACAAAGGCTTTTTTCACGTCAAAATCCATTCTAATATATTGGGGAACAATCTAGCCAACCAATTTGCAAACTCGGCTCTGTTATCATGGCCAATACATACATCTGCCACAATCAAAACAAAATATAAAACATACAATAATGGGATTAACACGTAGGAGGTGGGATCACTCTTGGCCAAACGACGGCAAAAACACAGAATTATTTAAATGGATACCATCGACAAATCACATACCCATTAGCTTTCCTCCTTCTAGAAACATCACACAAATTATTACTGCACACGGCAGATTTCCCTTTTATTTCCATAGATTTAATATACACAACCATACTATTTGTTCCTGTGTACAAACTTGTGCTAGTATGGATCATTACTTTACTGCATGTCATCTAACAAGGCAATATATTCAAAAACTTTCAATTTCAAACATAAACTTGAATATTCGTCAAAAGCTACTCAACTCTAAAACTCACATAAATACTCTGGAGCCGTTAGTTCAAACATATTTCAGACAACATACCATAATATGTATGTGTGTATGTGAATGTGTATGTATGTATACGTATGTGCACATGTATATATATATATATAAAGTATATGTTTGTGTGTATATGAGTGTATGTGTATGTACACATCGCGACACTGTTAGCGCGAACACGACATCGGCGTATTTTCGCATTTTACTTTTAAATAGTATTAGCGAGCACGAAATTTTATTGCTTAGATTATAGAACTAAATGAGCTCTTTCCGTAGCAATAATAACTTGGATGACATCTCTTGGTTTCAAAGAGAAAAACTGGAAAAAGCGGCGATCGCTTGTTCGCGCTAACAGTGTCGCGCTCTGTACATATATATATATATATATATATATATATATATATATATATATATATATATATATATATATATATATATATATATATATATATATATAAATCAAACTTGAGAATGGAAGATATCAATCTCAAGAGAAACACAAAAACTACTACAAAGAAACTTTCTTACAAACCAACTTTTACCCCACACAAGAACGGAATCCAAGAAAAAGACAACCGATAGTCATCTTTAAACACCAAACTGCAAATATGCCCACTGTCGATGGCCTTGGAAGACCCAAAAGTATTGGATACGGGGGTTTGGACCAGCTCCATTCTCCAAGCTTCCCTAACTTCTTAGATAAAAAAAAAATTGGCATCTCATGAGTAGACTATCTTTGATTAGGAGAGCCGTGGATTAGTTCCTGGTTGGGAGCTTCTCTTAGCTTACCATCCTGAACCAACACCACAACCAATGGCAATTGGAAGACCCACAACAAGATCAGAAGGAGTGAGCCAGTTTCCTTCCCTGAGCTTCCTTTAACCACCTGCGACAAACAACCGCCAATAGAGAAGACCCCAAACAACAGGTTAGGCGGACTTAAGACCACTTCCAGGTTCTGGGCTTCTCACCAAAAATAATGAGAGTATCTATAACGAAACTGGAACAAAAATTAATCTACTGACAAATAAACAGTGTTCAGGAATGGACAACAAAGACAGACAGTGAAAAACAAAAGAGGTTGATCTCTTATTACAGCACCTCAAGATTGATCAACAACAACTAACAACGTGCAAAAAGAAAAGTAATGCTGATGAAAACGACTAAATATTTAGTGTCGGTTTCAAGACTCACCCTCCTACTTTCTAATCTAAAAAAAAAAGACTAATAGAAACACATGATACGAATACAGGACGCAAACAGGAAGTTTTGTAAGTGTGATCCTTCTCCTTCGGAGGAAAATGCAAATATTTAAATATGTAAATGCCAGGGTATGTATAGCTATAAAAATAATAATCTCTTGCTGTAAAAAATGTTCGTTAACAACGAAGAAATAAAATGATCTCTGCTCCCTCCCCCTCCCCCCCCCCCAAAAGAAAAGCAAACGTAAAAATAAGAAGACAAATTATAAATAAATTGAAAACATACATGAGAATATCAAAATACGCAGATGTACATAATTAATCTTACAAAGAAAATCATTAAAAGAGAATCAGATTTTTAAATTGTTTCCAATTCATTTTCTTATACCGGGTGTTTTTGCCAAGACTTTCAGAAATCCTAAAAATTAGGGAGTTAAAAAAAATATCTTCGGGAACAAGCTACCAGCCACGGCGGACGTCAGGAATTGCCAAAAACATACTAATTAGCCAGCTAATTACTTAAAATTTGTTTATTAACGTTTTAATTAGTGGAAATAGACATATGGTTCCAATTATGAAGTTGCTGAGCGTTGTCGAAAATCACTAAATCAGTCATTTTCAGAAAGACTTTGAGCCCGTGAGAAGAGTAGTACGCACTAAAGTTACCTCTCGTGGAGCAGGTACAAGGCTGGGGCGAGATAAGAGGCGGAAAAATCGCGCGGGCGCCTTACCGCAACCGCTAGCCTTGTACCTGCTCCACGAGTGGTAACTTTAGTGCTCTACTACTCTTCTCACGTGCTCAAAGTCTTCCTGAAAATGACTGATTTAGTGGTTTTCGATAACGCTCAGCAACTTTCTAATTGGAACCATATGTCTATTTCCACCAAATAAAAAGTTAATTAACAATTTTGAATTAATTAGATGGCTAATTAGTGTGTTTTTGGCAATTCTGATGTACGCCGTGGCTGGTAGTTTGTTCCCGAAGACAAATATTTTTTTCAAACGCCCTAATTTTTAGGATTTTTGAAAGCCTTCGCAAGAACACCCGGTATATTCCAGTACGAAAATTTTAAACAAGAATAAGACAACTTTCTCGTCGTCAAGAATACCGAAGACTCCGTCGCAAATCCTACACAACGCATACGGAGCTCTAGGACCGATACGTGGAGTCACACACAATCGATACGATGTGTCACATGATCCTCTGCACTCCGTCAAAAGTATACTACCGGCTGATAAATTGCAGAATTTCAGTCGAAAGAAAAATATCGAAGACAGTTTCACCGCTCACAACCAGAAGGCACGCGCAAGCTAACTATAAACGCACTGGATATACAAACAATATTCAGCGCCTTTTAAAGAAACTCATCTCCAGGTGGCACCGTTACCATCCCATTCAATGTTTTTAAGAAAGAATAATTACTTTAGTGGTGTTGCAGCATACCCACATGAAGTTTCACGCTTCCCATTTATTTCCCCTGTAAGATAATCGCACTTGCCTTCATTACATCACACAATGCACTCCAAGAACAACGACGACCACATATATAACAACGTGATAACAACGCACACGTACACAACAGCCCACAAGAGAATCCCTTATCTATAACAACTCACTGGCTGCCCCAGAGGTACCGTGCGAATTTAAGGCCCCTCTTTCTGCAACGACTGCCTCAGTAGGAATACTATTACAAATAATTACTGTTATCGCACGAAAGTGTGTTGATAAGAGATATTTCTAAATGTTCTAAGGCATACATCTTCAAGTAGAATGTTAGCTTAAACAAGATAGTTATTTCTGACAGTCGATAAAACAACCCCACCCGCAAACACTCAAAAAAAATGCGCCTTGGGTGAGCTGGTAGACGATGGTGACGCTGGTGATCTGCTTTCCGCGTAGCAGCTCCGGCCGCCCAGACGTGCGTCCAGAAAGTTCAGAACGACACGAGCCAGGCTTGGTTGTGGGTGGTAGTCGAGAGAAAAACAAGAAGAGCTATTTCCCTCGCCGCCGTTAGCGGGGGATGGCTTTCTTTACTATGGGATAAAGTATAAAACGGATGTGAGCGACTTGGCGAGCGACGAGACAAGCGACAGCGACCTGCTTCGCTGTCGCTCGGTCAGTCGCGCGACGAGGCAAACAGCATGAAAGCGATGGGAGAAAGCGATCAAGTCGATGAGCGACATTTTCTAGTCGTCCAAAAACCGAACGACGCTACAAGCGACAGTGAGAAATTCCGTCGCTCGTCTCTGACTCTCGTTGCTTGTGTCAAGTCGTTGCCAAATCGCTTACATGCGGTACAGAATGAAGTGCGAGCGCGCGGATAGCTTTGATCGGCACTCATCGTGCGTGAGAGCTCGAGTTTACCTTTAAAAAGTCGTGGGGCATTACGGTGTACAACAACGATCGCTGCAATACTTTCGCGCCAAGCCCAGGTGTAGCGCTATGCAAAGTCGGTACCGAAGGTTATCACGTGTTAATTTTCTTCGTGGTTGCTGATTATGGCATTTATGGAGCGAGATCGCCGTAAAGAAGCTTGGAGGCAGAGATACTCGGGAAGTGTGACATGAGGCGTTCTTCAAAGCGTTCTAGGAGCTTAGAGAAAAGCCCAAACAAGGAAGCGAACCCCCAGCTCAAGGTCTCGCGCTGCACTGCGCAACAGTCCGTGCAGCTCTGGCATCCCCTAGCTGCGTACTTTTTGGTGCCTCGATTTATTATTGCGCGGTATACATACCTATGCCGATTTAAACGGGGGGGGGGGGGGGTCACGCTGTCCCGCCCTCTCCTTTTTAAACTCACAGCCGTGCTGCCCTTCAGCGGCACCAAACCCTGGTCGCAATGAAAGAAGGGAGAACCAGGATGCGGTGATGCAGTGCTACAGTTAAATGCTTAGGTTTTGTATTGTTTACCAGGCAGGGTGTTCTTAGTGTTTACACGCAGTACACGACGGGGTACTTCCCTGAACACTCTTATGCTAAGTCAATCTTAAGTTATCGCCCGGTCTGAATCACATCGATCCTTTGTAGAAAATTTGAATGTCTCTTTAACCGTGCTATATTAAAGGGACCATGAAATGACCTTTCTACGTTTGCCAAAAAACTTTAACATTAAACCTTCACTGGTTCACCGAACGCCGAACAGGCATCCGTTTTCGTTTCCGTTGAGTAACGCTCCATATCGAAAAATTATTGAAATATGGCGTATTTATTTTTCTCCAGCTCACCGCCAAACAGTCTTGGCGCGCGCAATTTTGACGCTCGTGACGTACTCTGGCACCGGGCAGCAGCAGAATGGGAGCTTTTGCGGCGAGCTGGTGGCGTCCGGTAGGTTTTTCTTACTACCGGGTTTCCCCGCGCTGATGGCGCCGATGCCACCGACATATTTTCGATCCGCGCCTCACATAACCGCGATAGACATGGACACATCGCAGCCGAGCGAAATTCAATTAGATATGTAGCGCTACAGCGACAGCATGGGGTTGGTCCCACACGCCGGTACAAAGCCCAGCAGGTCGTCAGCACGAAAGCCACTTCTCCAGCCGCTGTCAGCCGTTTCCGCGGCATCTCTAAGAAGAAGGGAAACGCCGTCACTCACTGGCGTAGCAGAAAACACACAGAGTTTTGTATGGGCTCAATCTCTATTAACTTTTATCTTGTCAGGATACGCTCGAAGAGCAGAGTGGATAAAAATATAAAGAAAAAGATGAAGTACGCCATCTTGGACGATCACGACTTAAAAACGCGATTTTACTGAGAGAAGAAATCTCGCCACACGCCTTTTCAATGATTGCAAATGAAATGCAATGTTAGCAGAGATATAGCAACGAAGAAGTATGTTTCCGTGATCACATAGTCATTGTGATCGTTCAAAGAATGCTAACACTGATAACTTCTTCTCGGGTGACGAAAACGGGTATAAATTCAGATCCTTCATACACGCCTTTAAATAAAGTATGCACCAGTAACACCTTGAACTTAAGCACGTTTATAGAATGCGCTAAATAAGCAATCCAGTCGATGTTCGAGGAGACAAATGCCAAGAAAGCACCACTGCAGTCAAAGTAAACAAAGTTGGCGGCAAGAGCGTTTCTGCTGTCTTGACGCTGCTGCACCAACATCGCCGCACGAGTAGATGGATCTTCCTTCTAGGATGCGCTGGATTATTATCGCGACACAGGACGAGAATTCAGTCAAGGATAGCGCTCTACGCGAACGAACAGCTTTCACCAGGCCGACCATGTCAACGATCACCACCGACGCCATTTTTTTTCGCAGAGAGCTGAAACGTGAAACAGCGCAAGATCAGTCATATCTTTCTTGCTTCGTTTACCACACGATAGATAGCGCGTAGCTCCGGAGATTATAAAATTCGGCAATTTCCGACACATTGCTAATTATTCAGCAAAATGTGGATCAGAATATTTTTAACAAAACCTTTACGAAACGTTCGCCGGCCATATTGCTTATGATCGCGGTGCTGGTGAGGTATGCCCTTAGCCAAAAAGGCGACATGGATTTGGCTGACGTGCCTGGCACCGCGGATGCATCGCAGTGAAAAGGCAGAGAGCTTTCGAAAGAAAGAAGGTGTAAAAGAGTCCGCTTTTCTTTTAAAAGGTCCATAGCGAAAACAAACTTTTGGCTCTTTATTTTTGTGTTTTGGT